>PVKP010021778.1:0-38639 GCA_004027715.1 Plecturocebus donacophilus
GCTGCCTGGAGTGGAGAAATGGGAGCAGGCGGCCCAGTCCGGACCCTCAGCTCCCGGGGGAGGGGGAGGGGCGGGCATAGTGGGCTCTCCCCGCCCCTCCCCCGGCTTCACCTCCCCTCTTCCCGGCCTGCCCGGCCCCCGCCCGGCCCGTTGCAGGGCAGCACCCAGTTGTTATCATGGAGGCCCAGGCGGCAACCCGGCGTCTCGCGGTCGGCTCGACGGCAGCACATCCAGTAGGAACGTCCGTAAGGCAGGTCGTGGTGGTAGGGCTTGGGGTGCCAGCGGCAGAGCGACACGTCGCCCTTCTCGTATCTTTTGCGGCACTGCTTGCACGGGTCATCGCGGTAGAGCGGGTCTCGGCTCCAGCGCGAGTCTGTGGCCCGCACACCGAACGCCTCGATGATGCCCTTGAAGTGGTGGCAGGTGCACTTGAGGGCAGCCAGCGCGCGCGTGGGCAGGAAGCTGAAGATCTTGACCAGCACGTGCTCGGGCAGCAGCAGCATGTACTGCCGCGGCTCCAGCAGCCGCTGAATCTTGAAGCGGATCTCTAGGAAGTCGTGCGACACGTGCCGGTACAGGCGGCACAGGGATGTGTCCGCCGTGCCCTCGGCATCGTCTGGGCCAGGCGCAGTGGCCGGCGAGTCTGCCGGGGGAGGCTCCGGGGGCCCGTCCGGCCCGCGGTTCTGGAGGAAGAAGAGCTGGCCTGGAGGCGGCGGCTCCTCGGGGCTGACCGTCAGGCACACAGTCTCCTCCTTCACGTTCTTGGTGCCGTCCTTGCCAAAGAAGATGCACTCGTCCACCACGCCCGTCACTACCACATCCACGTGGAAGCCGGACGCTCCACAGTCCCGGGCAGGGGGCGGAGGAGGCGCCGGGGGAGTGTCCTCGGGCCTCACGGGCGCCGGGCTCTCACCCTCGCTGGCCTCATCCGCTCTGGCCAGCAGGAACTCCACGTTGCTGGGGAGGGCATCCCGCGAGGGGCTGATGAGCTGATATAAGTCACAGGTGATCTTGTCCTTGGCTCGGGCTCCAGGACCTGGGCTGCCAGGGTAGGCACAACCAGGCCTGCCCCCGCCCCCACTGGGCAGGCCGCTGTCTGGTGCACGGGGCTCCCGGCCGTTGGAGATGCGGAAGGCGATGCGCACCTCCCCAGGGCCTGGTCCCGGCCGCTCCTCCTTGCGGAGGCCCTTGGTGGGAGGGCTGTCCCTCTGCGCCTCGAAGTGGGCCACAGCCTCTGCTACACGGCTGCAGTCCCCACCGCCAGACCGCCGTTCGGACCCCACCCCCTTGGCGGGTCCACCCTGCTCAGCCGACACAAAGACTACAGGCGCTGGCGTGGCTGGTCGTGGGTAGCTCTGCAGGGCCAGGGCAGCCCGCTGTTCCACCAGGGCCACCATCTCGGCCACAGAGAGCAGGTCCACGTCCTCACCAGCTAAGGCGGGGCCCTCCTCAGTAGCATGGGGCCCCTCCCGACCCCCTGGATCGGGAGGAGCCTTGGTGGGGTCAAGACAGCGCCTTCTCCGCTTGGCCTTGGAGCTGTCACTGCCCCAGTGCCCCTTGACCTTCATGGAGCTGGCCCGGCTGCCCCCACCACACTGGTGGGCCACAAAGAAGGCCACCTTCTCCTTTGTATTCCCAGGCTTGATGACGTACCACGTGTCCAGGAGGACTCGACCCTCATCGCCAGCAGCGGCTGCTGAGAGGAGTGGAGCTGGCTGTGAGGCAGGGGCCTCGGTGGCCAAGGCAGGTGGTGTGTTCTCTGAGAGGGCAGGCCCATGGTCTGGCTCAACTCCACCACCAGGCTCAGCGCAAGCTGATGGCTTGAGGGCCGTAGAAGCTGGGCGAGGCTGGTTCTGTGAGTAGGTGCCAAAGGGCCGGGGGCACCACAGCTGGAAGGGCAGGAGGCTTCCACGGTCCATGCTGGGGGATGATGGCAGACAGGCTGGGCTTCACCGCATCTCAGGACCTAGATGGTGGTGGGAGGCTCCACATGCCACCTAGAGACAGGAAGAGGAGGTTGGGGAGCTAGGGGGATGGCCTTTCTTCCCAGGACCACCCCAACCTCCACTGCTCCAGTGGGGACAAACCAGACCATCAAGAACTCAATTCCCAGTCAGGCGCAGTGGCTCCCGTCTGTAATCCCAGCCCTTTGGGAGGCTGAGGCAGGCAGATCACCTGAGGTCAGGAGTTCAAGACCAGGCTGACCAACATGGAAACCCCATCTCTACTAAAATTACAAAAATTTGCTGGGTGTGGTGGGCACCTATAATTCCAGCTACTTGGGAGGCTGAGGCACGAGAATCACTTGAACCTGGGAGGCAGAGGTTACAGTGAGCTGAGATCGATTGTGCCATTGCACTGCAGCCTGGGCTGTAAGAGCAAAACTACGTCTCAAAAAAAAAAAAAAAACACCTCTATTTCCACTGCCATGCTCAGGTGAACAGAGGCTTGCAGAGGGGATGAGATGCTTCTTTAACTCCCAGAGTGTGAGCCTAACTGGCAGCATGCTCCAGCTCCACAGATCCTACACCCCTGGCCAACTGCCTTCACCCACAATCCAGAGGCCTTTACACTGCCATAACCTTTTTTTTAAAAAAGATGGGGTTTCACCATGATAGCCAGGCTGGTCTTGAACTCCTGACCTCAGGTGATCTACCCACCTCGGCCTCCCAAAGTGCTAGGATTACAGGCGTGAGCCACCGCGCCCGGCCCGCTGCTATAACCTTTTACACTTAAGTGAAAAGACCACTGACAGACAAGGTCTTTTTTCTATTTGTTCACTCAGTAGCTTGTTGCTGAAAAGACAGGCATTCCCAGCCCCGCCCACAGCTATAGCTGCTTAAACCCACAGAGAGAGGAACGAGATGGGCTGGGATGGGGAAAAAAATCTGTGGTCAGATTTAGATAGGCACTTAAAAAATCAGCTTTTCATTTTTTTCAGGTCGTTGGGCTTAATGAGAATGTCTTAAAGCTGTGTGTCCTCAGTCAGAAAAATGCACACACTTGCCAAGACAGTGCAGGTAATTCCCTGAAGAATGGCCATGGATGGGTGGAATAAGAGGGCCTGTTCTAGAGCCTAGGAGTTCCAGGCTGCAGGAAGCAATGATGGCACCACTGCACTCCAGCCTGGGTGACAGAGTGAGACCCTCTAAAAAAGAACAGGGGTGATGTCTCATGCCTGTACTCTTAGCACTTCGGGAGGCCAAGGTGGGTACATTGCTTGAGCCCAGGAGTTTGAGACCAGCCTGGGCAACATGGCAAAACCCATCACTACCAAAAAAGATACAAAAATTAGCTGGGTGGGTGGGCACATCTTGGGAGGCTGCGGTGGGAGGATCACTTGAGCTCAGGAGGTTGAGGCTGCAGTGAGCTGTAATGCTGTGATCATACCACTGCACTCCAGCCTGGGTGATAGAAAAATAACCCATCTTGGAAAAAAAAAAAAGAAAAGAAAAAAGGGGGGCCTGTTCTAGTCTAGCTTTTTCCTCAAACTGCACATAGATAAACAGAGGCTCAGAGAGGGGAAGGGTGATATTGCTAAGATTACAGTGGGTCTGGAACAAAAAGAGGCTCTCAACTTGGTTTCTGGACTCTTCAATTTAGGGTTCTGTTAATAATAACTATTTTATTTATTAATGATTCGATGTGAATAACCTCATCTGGAGGAATCTTGTGCATGAGTCCGATACGATCACTTTCATTGCAGTTGCTACCTACTAAGGAACACATATCTCAATCTTTCTCTGGCCCATCTCCCTCCAGAGAGCTCAAAACCAAAATGACCCTTTAAGCCTTGAAACTTCCACATGCCTACAGGCCAGCGAGGACAGCAAACTATGGCCCAGAAGCCACATCCAGCTCACTGTCTTTGTAATAAAGTTTTATTGAAACATGCTCATTTGTTTATGGATGCTTTCATCTTCAACAACAGAGATGAATAGCAGAACAAAGACCACGTGGCCCGCAAAGCCTAAAATATCCATTATCTGGCTCTTTATAAAAAAAGTTTGCCAACTCCTGCAGGACAGACTGTCCATCTAAATTCAAGCAATAATAGGGCGGGCGCGGTGGCTCACACCTGTAATTCCAGAGCAATTTGGGAGGCCAAGGCAGGTGGATCATCTGAGGTCAGGAGTTCAAGACCAGCCTGGCTAACATGGCAAAACCCCATCTCTACTAAAAATACAAAAATTAGCTAGGCGTGGTGGAGTGCACCTGTAGTCCCAGCTACTCGGGAGGCTGAGGCAGGAGAATTGTTTGAACCAGGAAGCAGAGGTTGCAGTGAGCTGAGATCGCATCATTGCACTCCAGCCTGGGCAACAAGAATGAAACTCCATCTCAAAAAAACAAAACAAAACAAAATAAAACACAAAAAAAAAACAAAAAAAAAAACCTTCACTGAGAAGTGTGTAAAATAGAAAAAACAAAAACAAAGTCCAGACAGCCTCCAAGCACTCACAGGTACCAGTAAACACAGAACCCCCATGTCAAGAACCTTTATTTCCCCCTGGATAACCCCCAATCCCACCTACCCCTCAAATACTTATAGTCCCTGCTGTAATCTCAGTTCAGTGTTAAAAATATCACCCACAGCCCTCAAAACCTATAGATGTCTGTTTACCAACCACCAATTCACATACATGTTGAGTATCTCAAATCTGAAAATCCAAAATGCTCCCAAATACAGAACTTTTTGAGTACCAAGATGACACTGATAGGATATGCTCATTGGAAATATGCTCATTTCATATTTTCAGATTTGACATACTCAACTGCTAAGTATAATGCAAATACTCAAAATCTGAAGAAATCCCAAAGATGAAACACTTCTGGTCCCAAGCTTTTTGGGTAAGCAATACTTAACCTGTATATCCAACTGCCCCGGGAGGCAGGCTAACACAGCAAAAGCCAATCTCTACAGATGCCATCCTGCACAACCTGGCCAGCCCCTCAAGTCCCCTCATCAGTTCCAACCTTACCTCCAGCATCTTAATGTCCTACCCCAAATATCAAAAGCCTTTCAAATACTAGTTTAAACCAATGAACCTAAAAATATCCTCTCCAGCACAGAAGGGCCCAATCTCAATGAATCTATCACAGATCGCAACACAGCAATTTCCCAACCTATGTCATAAACAACCACTCTCCTGGAATCCTATACTCCTCCTAACCCTCCTCCATTATCTCCTAATTCCACTAGAAGCCCTCCAACAGCAAACGAACTCCGAAAACACAAAAGCTCCCTAATACTTTAAGATGAATCTTAAACCATAAAAAATGTTTCACAAAGCAAAAATAAAAACAAAAACAAACAAGGAAACCTCACAAATGTTACAATAGCAGACATGTGCTTACTGCACACTCGCTGCGAGCTTACTAGGTACTGCGCTAACAATCTTGTAATCCTTCTGGGTCCCTAGGAAGCAGGTAGTGTTATTAATCCCCAGTTCCCGATGAGACACAGGTGAAATCTCCTGTCGGGGTTCAGACAGGTAGGAAGAAGTCAGGACACAAGCCCAGACATTCCAGTTCCAGAACTGGTACTCTCCGGCTCTTCGCTTGTGTCTCTCCAGGAACTCCCCAAATCCTATACCCACCAAACACCCCAAAGCACAAAGGGAACCCGATCCCGAAAACACAATCGAACCTCCCCATTACAAACGAACCCAAACCCCAAGGTGCCCCTTAAGCGCAAGGGAACCCCCAAAGTATCCCTTAAACCCCACGCCAAAACTTCCCGAAGCCCCAAAACATTTTGCAAATGCAAAGGGGACCCCCAAATCTTGTAACCGCCCCCACCAAAAGAAACCTTCCAAAACCCTCAGGTGACCCTCGAAACCTATACACGCCCCCAAAGAGCCCTCACCCGCAGCACCCCCAGGCGGCGGGAGAAGGCGGCAGCCCACACGCATGCGTGCGAAAGGTAAGAGGGCCCGCCCCTTCGCTCCTTCCCTCCGGCCACCGCGCGGGCTGGCGAGCAGCTAGCTTCCCTCCGCCCCTTTGTTGACAGAAGCGCGCGTGACGCCCTCAGCCAATGAGCGGCCGCCATTCGGAGCCGTGCCCATATAAGGCAGGCCTTGGCGAAGGGGCCCAACTTCGAAATAGGGAGGAGTAGGCGAGAGGTGACGGGAGGGGGTGGTGGGGTAGATACAGCCAGATTTAAGGGAGCGTGGAACAACTCCCAACGTCCAGCTAAACAGAACAAGGTCAGGGCAAAGGCCACGACACTCCAGGGGAGGCTTATTACACAACGTTCCCTCGAACAGAAGCCCTGACTGACGCTTGAGATTTAAAGGGCCACGCAGCACAGAGATTAAGAACACCAAGGCGGAAGGAAGCAGGCAGAGAGATCAGTGTCCAGCTTTGGTTGGGAACTGTGGGGGGCTGAGGATGTCCGGGGGGAACTGTGCATCGGGATCACCCGCCCCTGAAAAACAAACGGGCAGAACCCTACGAAGGTTCCCGCGGCAACTGAATCCAAGCCTCTGGGCCTGGCATTGAAGGCTCGGGCTGTGTAGCCACTCGGAGTTGCCAGTTCAGCCTTTCCAAACCGGCGTCCCAAACCTGCCACACTTAGTACAAAAGGGCAGCCAGAAGAGTCCTGTTAAAGTATAATCCTACAAACCTGACCCCGTCCCTATCCTGGTGAGAACCTGCCATGGCTCCCCAGTGCCCTCTGGAAAAAGCCCAGGTACCCCACCGGTCCAGCTGCATCCCTCCCCACCCCTCCACCCCGCAGGCAATACCCCAGGGCACCCTGGTGGGCACCTGATCTGGCATACATAGAATACTCACGCCCCATCTGATCCGCGGTAGGGGTGATCATCTCCACCCTATGGATGAAGAAACTGACGCAGGGCAGGTCTCCTGACCACAAGGTCATACAGAGCTGGGATGTGAGCTGCAGCAGGGATATGAAGCCAGGGAATCTGATTTCAGAGTCACTGTGCCCTACTGTTTCACTATGGGGTATCAACTCGATCACCCCTCCTCCAGGAAGCTGACACCCCCAAGCCCCGTAGGCTGGGTCAGGCTCCACCCAGGACATCCAAGCGGTGCACTCATAGCTATCTACTCCTCAGAGTCACCCGGCTCTTGCCTTCCCTGGTCTCTGCATTTGCTGTTCCCACCAACTGCAATACATTCCCCCTCTATATGGCTCAGTTCCTTACTTCATTCAGGTCTGTGTTCAAATGCAGTTTTAGTAGAGAGGCCTTCCCCAGTTCCCTTCCTGGAAACCACCCACCTGCCCAGAGGGGGCCTCTGGGTTCCCTCTTCCCTGCCCACTCTGGGTCATCATTGTCTGGGGGTGGGTCTCTCTCCCCCACTGTGATCCTCCTCTGAAGGCAGGATCTTTTAACTGAGATCTTTTACACTGAGCCCAGCACAACGCCCTACACTAGGTCAGATTTCAGCAACTACTCCATGAAAATCCATTCCTTGTAATACATTGTGAACCAAAAATATGCAAAATCAAAAGATGGCAAAAAAAACTGGCTGGGAAAACATGAACTAAGAGACAAATAGAGGAGTAACATTACCCCTTTAAAAGAAAAAAAAAACAAACAAAAAAACTAGGCATGGTGTGGTGGCTCCCCACCACTTTGGGAGGCCAAGGTGGGAAGATCACTTGAGCTCAGGAGTCTGAGACCAGTCTGGGCAACATGGTGAAATCCCATCACTACAAAAAAATACACAAATTAGCTGGGTGTGGTGGCGCACCTATAGTCCCAGGTACTCAGGAGGCTGAGGTGGGAAGACTGCATGAGCCCAGGAGGTAGAGGCTACAGTGAGCTGAGATCAGGCCACTGCACTCCACTCTGGATGACAGCATGAGACTCTCTCAAAATTAAATTTAAAATAAATAAATAAATAAATAATAAACTGACAAAAGCAAAGGATGACAAAACAAAATGACCCATTATTTACTTCTCTACACGAGTCCATGGGGCTGGGGGAAGGAGATGGAAATGACCCATTATACACAAAAGTTCTCAACATGCATGATCCAAATACTATAGCCTCCAAATATATAAGGCAAAAAACAGCCATCTCTGCACATGACAGCCATAAACTTATAAAATGACAAGGGGGGCCGGGTGTGGTGGTTCACGCCTGTAATCCAAGCACTTTGGAGGCCAAGGCGAGCGGATCACCTGAGGTTGGGCGTTCAAGACCAGCCTGACCAACATGGTGAAATCCTGTCTTTATAAAAAAAAAAAAAAGAAAAGAAATATATGTAAAATATTTTTAAAAAAATGACAAGGGAAAGTTTGTTAAATCCACAATTGATATGAGAAAGCTTAATATATTTCTAAGAAAAGACTGCTTGGGAACATAAAATTAGTAAGGACCTGAACCACACAATCTACACCCTTGGTTGAATGCCCCCGACAATGAAATAATCCACGTTTACATCCCTAGCACACATGGAGCATTTGCAAAAACTTGTCTCTGACATTCATTGCAGTCCTGCATGCTGGCCCTGGGTTGGGCGCTGGAACACACAGGTGACACTAAGCTGCCCAGGAATGGCTCATGGGAAAGGGGTCAGACATCCAAATAAACAGTCATAACCAACATGAACATATTAGACAGAAAATGATAATCACAACAGCGGTCAATACTCGAGTACTCTACAAATAAGAACTTAGTTGATTCTTGTATCTCCTATCTGTAATTTCACGTTAAAGACTAGGAAACTGAGGCAGAGAATGGCTAAGTAATTGCCCTCATTTACAGCCTTGTGGCAGAACTCTCTGTGAGCATGTGTTTTGTTTTTCGTTGTTTCTGAGACGGTCTCATTGTCTCCCCAGGCTGGAGTGCAGTGATGCAACCTCACCTCACTGCAGCCTCAATCTCCTGGGCTCAGGTGATCCTCCCATCTGAGCCGCCTTTTTTTTTTTGTTTTAAAAGGGGGTTTCACCATGTTGGTCAGGCTGGTCTTGAACTCCTGACCTCAGGTGATCTACCCACCTTGGCCTCCAAAGTGCTTGGATTACAGGCCTGAGCCACCACGCCCAGCCTTTTTTCTTTTTTTTTAAAGACGGAATCTTGTTCTGTCACCCAGGCTGTTGTACAGTGACGCGATCTTGGCTCACTGCAACCTATGCCTCCCAGGTTCAAGCGATTCGCTTGCCTCAGCCTCCCAAGTATCTGGGACTACAGGCGCACGCTACCATGCCCAGCTAATTTCTGTATTTTTATTAGAGATGGTGTTTTGCCATGTTGGCCAGGCTGATCCGCCCTCCTCAGCCTCCCAGTGTTGAGACTACAGGCATGAGCCACTGAACCCGGCCTAATTTTTGTATTTTTAGTAGAAACGGAGTTTCACCACATTGGTAAGGCTGGTCTTGAATCCCTGACCTCAAGTGATCCACCTGGCCTCAGCCTCCCAAAGTGCTAGGATTACAGGTGTGAGCCACCATTTCCAGCCTACCTCAGTCTCCTGAGGAGCTATGAAACCACAGGTGTATACTGCCATGCCCAGCTATTTTTTACATTTTTTTGTACAGATGAGGTCTCACTATGTTGCCAAGGCCTGTCCTGAACTCTTGGGCTCAAGCAATCTTCCACCTTGGCCTCTCCAAGTGCTATAGGCATGAGCCACCACACCCAGTCAGAACTTAGAATCAAAGTTCAGCTGACTTCAGAGCTCAAGGTCTAAACTACAATATAAACATCATCCTGGATGGGCATGGTGGCTCACGCCTATAACCTCAGCACTTTGGGAGGCCAAGATGGGTGGATCACCTGAGATTAGAAGGTCAAGACCAGCCTGGCCAACATGGTGAAACCCACGTCTCTATTAAAAATACAAAAATTGGCCAGGTGTGGTAGCGGGCACCTGTAATCCCAGCTACTTGGGAGCTTGAAGCAGGAGAATTGCTTGAAACCAGGAGGCGGAGACTGCAGTAAGCCGAGATCGCACCACTGCACTCCAGCCTAGGTGACAGAGTGAGACTATTATCTCAAAAAAAAAAAAAAAAAAAAAGTGAAAGGGGGAAAAACAACAGAATAAACTAAACCAAGAAGGAAAAATAGGCCAGGTGCGGTGGCTCATGCCTTTATCCCAGAACTTTGGGAGGCTGAGGCACAGATCGCTTGAGCCCATGAGTTCGAGACCAGCCTGGGCAACATGGCAAAACCCCGTCTCTGCTAAAAATACAAAAGTTAGCCAGCATGCAACTGTAGTCCCAGCTACCCAGGAGGCTGAGGCAGGGAGAATTGCTGGAACCCAGGAGATGGAAGTTGCAGTGAGCTGAGAATGTACCACTGCACTCCAGCCTGAGCAACAAAGCGAGACCCTGGCTCAAAAATAACAAAAAAAGAAAGAAAGAAAGGAAAAATAATAATAAATAATAAAAAGTAGATGTCTGACCCCACCCTGCTTCTCCATCCCCACCCCAAGTCGGATGACCCCATTCCCCATCACAGGGCCTGGGTCACACCCAGCACAGGGCTGAGCACGTGGCAGATTGCAGGTTATCAGGAATGCACTTGCCCAGTCACGTGGGAATTGGTGGCAGGACACCAGGATTTCATTCCTGGTCCTGTTCCTTGTTCCTTCTTTTTTTTTGAGATGGAGTCTTGCTCTGTTGCCCAGACTGGAGTGCAGTGGCGCAATCTCAGCTCACTGCAACCTCCGTCTCCTGGGTTCAAGCAATTCTCCCTGCCTCAGCCTCCTGGGTAGCTGGTATTACAGGCACCCACCACCATGGCCAGCTAATTTTTGTATTTTTAGTATTTCACCATGTCGGCCAGGCTGGTCTTGAACTCCTGACCTCAGGTGATCTGCCTGCCTCCCACAGTGCTGGGATTACAGGCATGAGTCACTGCGCGCCTGGCTCCAGTTCTTTCTATGCCCCACCCTGCTGCTCCTTTGTCCGCAATCCCGACTCATCCATACCTTGCCCCTGGTTTTTTGGTCTTAAGAGTCTGCTGGGTCCTCTCCCTTTTAAGTTTTCCTTTCTGACTAATAGCTCCCTGAAGATGGGAATCATCCAAGCCCTGAGATCCTGGAAGCAGACATGAACCAGGCAGGGCCTGCTGGATTCCAGCTTTCCCACTTCCGGCAGTATGACCTCAGGCAGGTTTTGCATCCCCATGTGCCTCAGTTTCCCCCACTGTAAAATGGCAATAATGACAGCATCCACCCATGGGCTGGCTGACCATTTGCTGAAACAAACCCAGTACAGCACCTGGTACCAGTTTGGCACTAAGGAATAGCCCCATATGCTGGTTCTGGGATTAAAAAGAAAAAGTGGGCTGGGTGTGGTGACTCCCAACTATAATCCCAGCACCTTGGGAGGCTGAGGCAGGCAGATCACTTGAGGTCAGGAGTTTGAGACCAGCCTGGACCACAGGGTGAAATCTCGTCTCTACTAAAAATACAAAAAATTAGCCGGGTGTAGTGACAGGCGCCTGTAATCCCAGCTACTCGGGAGGCTGAGGCAGGAGAATCGCTTGAACCTGGGAGGTGGAGGTTACAATGAGCTGAGACTGCGCTACTGCAGTCTAGCCTGGGCAACACAGGGAGACTCCATCTCAAATAAATAAATAAATAAATAAATAATTAATTAAAAATAAAAGTGAAGGATAAAGGTGGTGACTCATGCCTTAAACCCAGCACTTTCGGGGGGGCCAGGGTAGGAGGATCGCTTAAGCCCAGGAGATCAAGACCAGCCTGGGAAACAAACTGAGACCACATCTCTAAAATAAATTTTAACTGGCTGAGGATGGTGACATGAGCCTGTAGTTCCAGCTACTCAGGAGGCTGAGGCAGGAAGATTCACTGGGTCCAGGAGTTTGAGGCTGCAGTGAGCTATGATCATGCCACTGCACTCTAGCCTAGGCAACAAAGGCAGGCCCTGTCTCTAAGTAAATAAATGAATAAAATACTTGTGGACTACTTAAGGAATGAACCCTCGTTTTCCAGAGGAGGAAACTGACGTCCAATGGGATCAAGTGACTTACCCAAGGTCACACAGCTGATGACAGATGAGGCCAGGATTCAAAGCCAGGCACTCTGGCTCCAGAGCTTGTGCTCCATACATTTTTCATTTTGTTCTGTTTTGTTTTTGTTTTTTATTTGAGATGATCTCACTCTGACACCCAGGCTGCAGTGCAGTGGTGCTGTCACAGCTCAATATAGCTTTAACCTCCTTAGCCACCAAGCCTAACTAATCCTTTTTTTTTTGAGACGGAGTTTTGCTCTTGTTGCCCAGGCTGGAATGCAATGGTGTGATCTTAGCTCACTGTAACCTCTGCCTCCCAGGTTCAAGTGATTCTCCTGCCTCAGCCTCCCGTGTAGCTGGGACTATAGGTGCGTACCACCACGCCTGGCTAATTTTTTTGTATTTTTAGTAAAGACAGGGTTTCACTTCACCGTGTTAGCCAGGATAGTCTCAATCTCTTGACCCCGTGACCTGCTTGCTTCAGTCTCCCAAAGAGCTGGGATTATAGGCATGAGCCACCGTGCTTGGCCCCAACTAATTCTTTTTAAAAATTTATTTGAGGCTGGGCGCAATGGCTCATGCCTATAATCCCAGCACTATAGGAGGCCGAGGTGGGTGGATCACGAGGTCAGGAGTTTGAGACCAGCCTGACCAACATGGTGAAACCCCATCTCTACTAAAAATACAAAAATTAGCCAGGCGTGGTACTGCGTGCCTGTAATCCCAGCTACTTGGAAAGCTGAGGCAGGAGAATCGCTTGAACCTGGGAGGCAGAGGTTGTGGTGAGCCGAGAGCATGCCATTGCACTTCCGCCTGGGCAACAGAGGGAGACTCTGTGTCAAAAAAAACCAAAAAAACAAAAACTCCTTTCTTCTAGTCAATAAAATAATAAAAAAAAAAAATTATTTGAAAATGAAAAAAGAGATACAATTAAACCAAAAAAATTTTATTTGAGGCCAGGCACAGTGGCTCACAATTGTAATTCTAGCACTTTGGGAGGCTGAAGCAGGTATATCGCTGGAGCCTAGGAGTTTGGGACCAGTCCCTGCAACATAGTGAAACCCTGTCTCTACAAAAAATAAACAAAATTAGTTTGGTGGTGCACGCCTGTATCCCAGCTACTCAGGAGGCTGAAGTGAGAGGATCGCTTGAGCCTGGCAGGGTGAGGCTGCAGTGAGCTCTGACTGCACCACTGCACTCCTGCCTGGGCCACAGAGTGAGACTGTCTCTTAAAAACAAAAACAAAACAAAACAAAAGATAAGGAAAAGGGAGGCTAATAAAGACTTTGAAAATCACTGACTGGGCCGGGCGTGGTGGCTCACGTCTATAATCCCAGTACTTTGGGAGACCAAGGCCGGCAGATCTCAAGGAATCTGGAAGAGTGAGGGTATGATTCTAAATCAAGGAGGCTAGGCGCAGTGGCACATGCCTGTAATCCCAGCACTTGGGGAGGCTGAGAAGGATGGATCACTTGAGCCCAGGAGTTTGAGACCAGCCAGGGCCACATGGCAAGAACTCATCTCTATCTTATGGGGAAAAAAAAAGGGGGGGCTGGGCTCAGTGGCTCAGGCCTGTAATCCTAGCACTTTGGGAGGCCAAGGCAGAAGGACTGCTTGAGCTTAGGAGTTGGAGGCCACCCTGGTCAACACAGTAATAGCCTAACTCTACTAAAATTTAACAAAAAAGAAACCTAAAACTAGCTGGTTGTGGTGGCACAGGCCTGTAATCCCACTACTTGGGGGCTGAGGTGAGAGGATTGCTTGAGCCTGGGAGATTGAGGCTGCAGTGAGCCCTGATGGTACTACCATTGCACTCCAACCTGGGAGCAAGAGTGAGGCTCTGTCCCAATAAATAAATAAATAATAAATCAAGGGGTCAAGAATGGCGCCACCAAGCAGGTGCCATGAGCCAAACCTTTGAGAAAACTTGCGCTTTTAGGAGTAAGACAGCTTTACCATAGCAGTTGGAAACACACTATTAAACATGGTAAAAAATGCAATTTTTTTTCCTTCATTTCCTAGTATATGTCACAGGTTTTGAAATAAAAATGGTAAAAATATCATTTTGTATGAGTAAGCTTCAGACAAGCACAGGCTGAAAACAAACTTGAGATTTTAAGAAAAGGCAAAATAACTTGGAAAGCAGACAAATGCTCTAAGACAAATAAATGAAGGCGACGGAAAACAAAGAAGTGTTGGGTCACCCCAGGGTGGCCAGATGTGACACACAGGGACAGGGACAAGTGAGAGATTGGCAACTTTTCCCTAAACCAATAGGTGTCCAAATAATTCAACGAGAGCCGGAGACAGAATGTTAAAAAGAATCCCTGAAAGCAGTGACAAGCAGGCAAAGCTAGCATAAGGGGCTGAAAATGAATCGGGAATAGAGAAACTCAAACTTGAAAATGAGCATAAATGCTCGCATACCTACCGCACCATTACGACAACAGCGAGTTCCCCAATGACAGGGTGAAGTCTGCACCCCGTACAGGCCGTGGCACATGGTAAGTGCTCTATTAACACCTGTGGGCCAGGAGCCGTGGCTCATGCCTGTAATCCCAGCACTTTGAGAAGCCAAGGTGGGAGGATCACTTGAGCCCAGGAATTCGAGACCAGCCTGGGCAATATAGCAAGACCCTGTCTATACAAGACAAAAAATTTGTTTGTTTGAGATGGAGGGTTGCCATGTCACCCAGGCTGGAGTGCAGTGGCGCAATCTCGGCTCATTGCAACCTTGGCCTCCCGGGTTCAAGAGATTCTTGTGCCTCAGCCTCCCGAGTAGCTGGGACTACAAGCACATGCCATCATGCCCAGCTAATTTTTGTATTTTTAGTAGAGATGGGGTTTCGCCATGTTGGCCAGGCTAGTCTCAAGCTTCTGATCTCAAGTGATCTGCCCACCTCGGCCTCCCAAAGTGCTGGGATTACAGGAGTGAGCCACTGTGCCCTGCCAACAACAAAAAAAGGTTTTTTAATTAGCCAGGCATGGTGGCGAGCGTCTCCAGTCCCAGCTTCTCTGGAGGCTGAGGCAGGAGGATCACCTGAGGCCAGGAGGTTGAGGTTGCAGTAAGCTATGATCGCACCCCTGTACTCCAGCCTGGGCAACAGGGACAGACCCTATCTCTAAATAAATAAACAGGCTGGGCTCGGTGGCTCAACCGTGTAATTCTAGCACATTGGGAGGCTGAATCTGGCGGATCCTTTGAACTCAGGAGATCGAGACAAGCCTGGACAACATGTATTTTTTGTCTCTACAAAACTTATAAAAATTAACAGGTATGGTGGCATGCCCCTGTAGTCCCAGCTTTTTGGAGGCTGAGGTGGGAGGATGGCTTAAGCCCAGGAGGTAGAGGTCATAGTGAGCCAAGATAGTGCCACTGCACTCCAGCCCTCGAAACAGAGTCAGACCCTGTCTCAAAAAATAAATGAACAAATAAATGAATAACTAAAACACTTGTGGGCCGGGTGTGGTGGCTCACGCCTGTAATCCCAGCACTTTGGGCAGGTTGACAGCTTCAGTCTCGTTGTTCAGGACCAGCCTGAGTAACATGGCAAAACCCTGTCTCTACAGAAAATTTTTTAAAAATTAGCCAGGAATGGTGACCCGTGCCTGTAGTCCCAGCTACTTGCAAGGCTGAGGTGGGAGGATGGCCTGAGACCAGGAGGTGGAGGCTGCAGTGAGCCAAGATCATACCACTGCACTCCACCCTGGGCAACTAAAAAAATTAAATAAGAATAAATAGACACTTAAGGAATGAACTCCCATTTTCCAGATTCAAAGCCAGGCACTCTGACTCCACAGCTTGCGCTCAGTACGTTTTTCTCTGTTTTGTTGCTGCTTTTCTTTTGTTTTTGTTTTTTTTTTGTTTTTTTGAGATGCTGTTGTTCTGTCACCCAGGCTAGAGTGTAGTGGGGCAATCAGAGCTCGCTGCAGCTTCAACCTCCTGGTCCACGATTCTCTCGCTTCCACCTCCAGAGTTGTTGGGACTATAGGCTCATGCCACCAAGCCTGACTAATTTTTTTAAAAAAATTATTTGAGGCTGGGTGCAGTGGCTCATGCCTATAATTTCAACACTTTGGAAGGCCAAGTCAGGCAGATCATTTGAGCCTAGGAGTTCAAGACCAGCCTGGGCAACATAGTGAGACATCATCTCTACCAAAAAAATACAAAAATTAGCTGTATGTGGTGGCATGCAACTGTAGTCCCAGCTTCTCAGGAGGCTGAGGTGAGAGAATCACCTGAGCCCAGGAAGTTGGGGCTGCAGTGAGCTGAGATCGCACCACTGCCCTCCACTCTGGGCGACAGAGTGAGACTGTCAAAAAAACAAAACAAAAAAACAAGGTCGGACACAGTGGCTCACATCTATAATTCCAGAACTTTGGGAGGTCAAAGTGGGTGGATCACTTGAGGTCAGGACCTCCAGCCTGGCCAACAGGACGAAATCTCCTCTCTACTAAAAATACAAAAATTAGCAGGACATGGAGGTGCACACCTGTAAGCCCAGCTACTGGGGAGGCTGAGGCAGGAGAATCGCTGGAACCCAGGAGGCGGAGGTTGCAGTGAGCTGAGATCGTGCCACTGCACTCCAGCCTAGGTGACAAAGCGAGAGTTGCTGTCTCAAAAAATTTTAGTTTGTAGAGATGAATTTTCCCTGTGTTGCCCAGGCTGGTCTCAAACTCCTGAGTTCCAGTGATCTTGCCATCCTGGTTAATCCCAGCCTCCCACCTTGGCCTCCTGAAGTGCTGGGATTGTAGGCATGAGCCACCTCGCCCAGCCTCAATACCTTTTCTTGAAAGAATAAAAATCATTGAAAAACCAGGCGCGGTGGCTCACGCCTGTAATCCCAGCACTTTGGGAGGCTGAAGCAGGTGGATCAGAAGGTCAGGAGTTTGAGACCATCCTGGTCAACATAGTGAAACCATGTCTCTACTAAAAATGCAAAAATTAGCCAGGTGTGGTGGCAGGCTCATGTAGTCCCAGCTACTAGGGAGGCTGAGGCAGGAGAATCACCTCAATCTGGGAGGCAGAGATTGCACTAAGCCAAGACTGAGCCACTGCACTGCATGCAGCCTGAGTGACAGAGCAAGACTCCGTCTCAAAAAAAAAAAAAAAAATTATAGGAAAAATATTTCACACTTATTGAGAGCATAATACACCCCAGGTATTTTATATATGCTACCTCATCAGTTACCACATCAACTCCTTATGAGAAGCTCAGAGTTTAAATGTGGTCCCATTTTTACATGAGAATACTGAGGCCGGCTAGGCCCCTTGGCTCATGCCTGTAACCCCAGCACTTTGGGAGGCCAAGATGGATGGGTGGATCACTTGAGGTCAGGAGTTCAAGACCAGCCTAGGCAACATGGTGAAACGCTGACTCTACAAAAATTAGACAGGCGTGGTGGCAGACACCTGTAGTCCCAGATACTCAGGAGGCTGAGATGGGAGGATCCCTTGATCCCAGGAGGTAGAGGCTGAAGTGAGCCAAGATCACCCCAGCCAGGGCAACAAAGTGAGAGCCTGGCTCAAAACAAAACAAAAGAAAAGAAAAAGAAAAAAAAGAAAAAGAAAAAGAAAAAAAAAGAGGCCGGATGTGGTGGCTCACATCTGTAATCCTGGCACTTTGAAAGGTTGAGAGTTCAAGACCAGCCTGGCCAAGATGGTAAAACCGCAACTCTACTAAAAATACAAAAATTAGCTGGGTGTGGCAGCACAAGCCTGTCATCCCAGCTACTCAGGAGGCTGAGGCAGGAGAATCGCTTGAACCCGGGAGGTGGAGGTTGCAATGAGCTGAGATTTCGACACTGCACTCCAGCCTGGACGACAGAGAGAGACTCTATCTCAAAAAAAAAAAAAAAAAAAAGAGAGAAAAAGAAAACTGAGGCCCAGAGTAGGAATGTAGCTTGGCCAAGGACACACAGCAACAGAAGCAGGGATTTTACACTGGGCCTATCTGAAGCCAGTGTTTTCAACCATAAGCTTAGTATCACAGCCACTGAATCAAGCCCAGAAAGCTCACAAGAAATAAAGCAAACTGTTTCAAGGTGAATTTACAAAGTTGTCAGACTGCCCAACTAGGCCCTAATGACCCAAACATTACAGGAACAAAAGCAAACTAACAACAACAAAAACCTAGTTAGAAATATTTTCTATTCACTGAAACACCTAGAGTTAGGCCAGACTGGGTATGTGGCGGGGACAGGAATGGGAATGAGGACACACTGAGTTTCTTTTTTCTCTCTTTTTGAGACAGAGTCTCTGTCACCCAGGCTGGAATGCAGTTGCGCAGTCTTGGCTCACTGCAACCTCCACCTCCTGGGTTCAAGAGACTCTCATGCCTCAGCCTCCTGAGCAGCTGGGATTACAGGCTTGCACCACCATGCTTGGC
The DNA here is from genome assembly GCA_004027715.1 of Plecturocebus donacophilus. NCBI lineage: Eukaryota > Metazoa > Chordata > Mammalia > Primates > Pitheciidae > Plecturocebus > Plecturocebus donacophilus. The sequence goes on from PVKP010021778.1 coordinate 18,347, forward strand.
TAAGTTTTGGAGTTTTAGTAGAGATGGGGGTTTGCCATGTTGGCCAGGCTGGTCTTGATTGAACTCCTGGCCTTGGGCCATCTGCCTGCCTCAGCCTCCCAAAGTGTTGGGATTATAGGCATGAGCCACCATGCCCTGCCCACAGATTAAGTTTGTAAGCATCCTCTCCAGGAATCTTAATTGGATTTAGGAGCCCAGGGGTGGAGGGCAGGGACATGATGACAGCAAGAGAAAGAAAGGGGGCAGCCTGACATCTTCCCTCTCTGGTTCCTCTCTACTGCCTTCTCTTTCCCACTGATATTCAAAAACAACAAACTCACATGTACTGAGCCCTTCCCTAAGTATTGGAGTAAGGGCTCACTAAGTAACTTCCACTTTACTGCATTATCTTACTGAACTTTCTCACCTTCCTAGGGTTACTGATCCCATTTTATAGATGAGAAGAAGCCAAAAGACTTGCCCAGGGCCAGGCGTGGTAGCACATGCCTGCAATCCCAATACTTTTGGAGGTTGAGGCAGGAGGAACCTTTGAGACCAGGCTGGGCAACATAGTGAGACCCGGATATCTATAAAAATAAAAACAAAAAAATCAGCCGCATGTAATAAAAAATTAGTTCCAGCTAGTTGGGAGGCTGAGGTGGGAGGATCAGCTAAGCCCAGGAGGTGAAGGCTGTAGTGAGCCATGATTGTGCTAATGCATTCCAGCCTATCTGGGCAACAGAGCGAGACCCTGTCTTAAAAAAAAAATAGAAATAGGGCCAGGCACAGTGGCTCACACCTGCAATCCCAGCACTTTGGGAGGCCGAGGTGGGTGGATCACCTGAGGTCAGGGGTTCGAGATCAGTCTCACCAACATGGAGAAACTCTGTCTCTACTAAAAATACAAAAATTAGCCAGGTATAGTGGCGCACGCCTGTAATCCCAGTCTCTTGGGAGGCTGAGGTAGGAGAATCGCTTGAACCTGGGAGGCAGAGGCTGTAGTGAGCTGAGATACTACTGCACTCCAGCCTGGGTGAGAAAGGAAGACTCTGTCTCAAAATAAATAAATAAATAAATAAATAAATAAATAAATAAAAATAAAAGACTTTCTTAAGGCCATATAGCAAGTAAATGGCAGAATTAATATTCTAGACTGCTTTGTTCTCTGTTTCTACTCATCACATTGCGTATTTCAGTATGGAGAGGGGACTAAATTACAGTGCTGAAAGCACAGATTCCGAGCCAGGCTGCCAAGATACAAATCCTGAGTCTAGCAATTAGTGCTGGATAGTCTTGGGAAAGTTGCTTAATTTCTCTGTACCTCTTCGTCTTTTCTGTAAAACGAAGAAAATAACAGCACCTACCCCTCAGGAGTGTTATCAGAATTAAATGAGTTAATGTGTACAAACAGCCAAGGACAGGGCCAGGCATTTTGTAAAACAATAAGTGTTAGCTGTAATCCACAGTGGGGAGCCCCTACATGCTTCTGAGCTGGGGTGTGTGCCCAGATCAGTGCCAGCTTTTGAGAAAATGCCTCTGGGACTGGACTGGAAAGGAGGGAATCCATTAGCACCTGTAACACAGTCATATCCCAGGGGCGGAGAACTTCCCACCAACAGCTCTGAGACTGGAATGCAATTCACAGCCCAGCTCTCCCACTAATAGTAACAATTTTAATGACTCCCTTTAACCCTGTTATCAGAGGCATGCTTGCTGTTCCCATACTACAGATAAGGGCACTGAGGCTCAGAGATTTGCCCATGGCACAAAGGAGTGGCAGAATAGGAAAGGTGAATGCTGTACTTCTCATAGGGATACACCACTACACTCTTCTAAATTACACTGGGGAAGAGAAGGTGCGAAAGGCTGTCTCGATGGCCCTTTCTGGCCATATTATCCTATATTTCTGTGCCTGTCCAGCTTACCGGGAGTCTCTGGCGGGACTAGGGAAATTATCACTACATCCAGGCCCCTCAGTTCAGGTTCCTCACCCCATCCTCAGTCCTGGAGCCTAACCCACACTCGATCCTACCACTGATTTCTCACTCCCACCTTCTCAACTTGCCTTCCTGCCCCCAATCCGATCCAGAGGCCCCAACCCATCGCGCCCACCGTTCGCCTGTCGCTTGGAGCTTCCACATCCCCTCACTCATCCTAACCCTGACCCTCATACCCTCGCCGCAGGTTAAGCGCCCTGGAAATTGGCCCCTTCAGGGCCTCTACCTGGACGTCCAGTCCAGTCTCCAACTCGGGGCCCACTTCTCCAGCTCTGAGCCCCTTTACAATAAATTCCAAAGCTCCACTCCCACTCCATCTCCAAGACCCCTCCCCAAGCCACCATTCTTCGACTATTACCTCCGGCTCCCATTCCTCCCAATCTCCTCCCCCAGGCAATCTCCCCTCGCCCAGCTCCTTCTTTTGCCCCTGCCTCTTTCCCCTCGTCACCTGGTCCCGAACCCCCGTCCCGACTCTCCAGCGCCCCCGGCCCGTGCCTGGGCTCTCACCATCTCCGCGCGCTGCATCTCCCTCGGTTACGCGGGTTTCCCCCACTCGCTCCTCTCCAGCCTCCCCTTCCGGGTTCTCGTCCCGAAGCCCGCTGGGAATTGAAGTCCGGGCAGCCACGGACTACATCTCCCAGAAGGCAGCACGGTCAAGCTTGGAGGTGGGGTGGGAAGCAAATTAGTCGGGCGGAGGGAAAAAACGACTCGAACTCCCGGGAGACAAAGCCGGGGAGGACTTGGCAGCGCAAGCGCAGGGCTCTTCTCCGCGGGGAGCGCTGGGAGATGGAGTCTAGCCAGGAGGGCTCCATTTTTGCCCGGGGCCCTTGGGAAGGGAATTGAGAATATTGCAACAGGGCCATGATTAGAGGTGGAGAGTTGGGGAAGAGCAAATTTATTGATTCATTTGAGCAGATCAAAACAATAGTTAACAGCTCCTTGTACTTTTCCAAACTCCTTCCCATCCATCCCTTCCCTTCTTACCTCCTGATTTACATGTGAGAAAATTAAGCCTTAGGAGGAAGGAAAGTCCCATGCATTAGGAGTTAGTTCACATCACGGAATAGCAGCTCCACATCGCTCGAGCCCAGGAGTTCCAGGCAGTGAGCTAGGGTTGCACCACTGCCTCCATGCAGTTCAGCCTGGGCGACAGAGTGAGACCCTGCTGTCTCTTAAGATTAAAAAAAAAAAAAAAAAAAAAAGCAGCAGCAGCAGCTCCTAGAGGGCAGAGATCTTTGTGTACCTTGTTCAAGCACCTAGAACAGCATGAATATGTGTTCAGTAAATATTTATTGCATCAGAACTATATGCCAGACACCCTGCAGACAATCCTAGTAAGAATTACCATCCCAAATTTATAAGGCAAAAAGAGATTAAGCCTCTTGTTGCTGGCAACACAGCCAAGAAAACGATTTGAACTGAAATGTATCTGATTCCAGGCCTTCTACTCTTGACTAGGTCGTTAGATAACCTCCCCTTAAGATGTATTTTCCAGACTGGGTGCAGTGGCTCATGCTTATAATCTCAGCCGGGTGAATGGCTTTAGTCCAGGAGTTCAAGACCAGCCTGGGCGACAAAGTGAGACCCTCGTCTTTACAAAAAAAACAAAAACAAACAAAAAAACTAGCCAGGCATTGTAGTGTATACCTGTAGTCCCAGCTACTGGGCAGGCTGAGGTGGGAGGATGGGTGAACCTCTGGAAGTGGAGGCTGCAATGAACTGATTGTGCGACTGGGTGACAGAGCTCGTTTCAAAAGAAAAAAAAAAGGAGTATTGTTTGTGTTGCCCAGTCTGGAGTGCAGTGGCAGATCTCGGCTCAGGCAACCTTCACCTGCCAGCTTCAAGTGATTCTCCTGCCTCAGCCTTCCAAGTACCTGGGATTATAGGCATGTGCCACGACGCCTGGCTAATATTTTGGGTATGTTTGGTAGAGACAGTTTCTCATGTTGGTCAGGCTGGTCTGAAACTTCCGACCTCAGGTGATCCGCCTGCCTCGGCCTCCCAAAGTGCTGGGATTTTAGGCGTGAGCCACTGCTCCCAGCCTCTTTTTCTTTTTGAGACAGAATCTCATTCTGTCTCCCAGGCTGGAATACAGGGGCACAATCCCAGCTCATTCAACCTCCGCCTCCCAGGTTCAAGCGATTCTCTTGCCTCAGCCTCCTAAGTAGATGGGGCTACAGGCATACGCCACCACACCCGGATAATTTTTGTATTTTTACCAGAGACGGGGTTTCGACATTGTTGTCCAGGCTGGTCTTGAACTCCTGACCTCAGGTGATCCCCCTGCCTCGGTCTCCCAAGAAGGCCCAGTTCAAATGGCCCTCCTCTTTGAATCCTTTCCCAACGTATTGTTCTCTGCATTAACAGAGCTCCTGTCTCAGTAGATTCTCATGATCTCGGATGTTCTCAGGGTCTTCTCGATTGCACTGGGAAGACAGTGGCTAAATTCCCACCATCCAGCCTGGGGCTTGGCACACAGGAGGCCCTTATGAAACATGCAGAGAAGGGAAAAGATGGAAATGGGGTACCAAAGGCCCAGAAGGGACACAGGCGAGCTCTCTCTTCCTGAGAGTTGGCAGTTGGGGAAACCCAGCCTCTTCCTTGGGATGCAAGGGCCCTGGACCACTGGGGTCGTGCAGGGGCGTGGCGCCTAAAAAGGCGGGTGGCTGAGCAGGCGCTGATTGGTCTGCCTAGCGGTGGCGCCAGCAAAGGCCTCGTCTGAAGGCTTTAGACCGAGCTCACACTGTGGAAGACCACGGGGCCCTTCCTGAGGCGCGCGTGCGCACGGTCATTTGCATTCCTGCCCTTTCAACCCCGTCGTCTCGTGCCCAGCACACCTTGTCTAGAACTGGTGGGGGCGTGGCCTGGCCTCAGGAACGCACTCTTGCTCTGCTCCTCACGCCTCGCGCAGGATCCTCACACTGGGAGAATTCGCACCCAACCCCTCAAGTCCAGGTTGGGAACATAGTGTCCGAGACCGGCTGGGACCCCCGCGGGGCCGGCTTCCCAGGACCCGCGTGAGACGCTGTCTGATCTGGCTTCCGAGAGTGGGGCCCGGAGAAACCAGAAGGGTCGGCAGCCTCACGCCATTTTGCATGCCCTGAGGCGGGTGCTGGTTGCTGAGGGGAATGGGGCATGGGGCAGGGGGGACCCCCGGAACTAGCTTGGCTTAGTGGAACCTGGGATCCCCACAGAAGCCTACCTCAGGGGGAGCTCAGGGGAACAGAACATGCTCTGGGTGTAGGGCCATGGTTGGAGGAGTTTGGGTTTGAAGGGGGGTATGGAGGCTGGAGTTTGGGCAACGGAAGACTGTGTTGGGGATCTGGGCTCTCGAGTTCCAATCTGGGATCTCGGGATTTGTGTCTAGGGGTGACTAGTTCTGGAATCTGAAGGGCTTGGGAACTTTCTCCTTGGAATCCAGAGATCCCAATTTGGAGATCTGGAAGTCTTAGTTCTGAATTATGATACAGCATTTTGAGAGTCTGGAGGCTGCTTTGGGGCAATTGAAGCCTCAGTATAGATTTAGGGCCTAAATCCCCAGTGTAGGGTCTGGAGTCGCAGTTCAGGTCTTTGAGGAGGACGTTTTAGGGCCTGGAGTCCCCACATTGAGTATGGGAGCTCCAGTTTTAGGGTCTGGGGTCTCAGAGTAGGACTCACATTCGAGATCTCAGTTTTAGAGTTGGGGTCACAATTTAAGGAACAGTTTGGGGATTTAGAGGTCAATTTGGAGGAGTGAGGTTTACTTTGTAGGGGCTTGGATTTCTGATTTTAGGATGTGGGTTCGTAGTGGTACGGCTTGTGGTCTGTAATCTTAGTATTAGGGTCATATTTGGGGGTCAGAAGTTGACAGTTTGGGGGGTCTGGGGTATCTCAGTATTAGAATTTAGGGTTTGTAGGTTTGGGAGGGCTCCTTTGTTTGTTTTTGAGACAGGGTCTCACTTTATCACCCAGGCTGAAGTGCAGTGGTGTGATTTTGGCTCACTGCAGCCTTGACCTTCTGGGCTCAAATAGTCCTCCCACCTCAGCCTCGCAAGGAGCTGAGACTACAAGCATGTGCCACTAAGCCCAGGCTGGCTAATTTTTGTATTTTTAGTAGAGTCATTGTTTCACCATGTTGGCCAGGCTGGTCTCAAACTCCAGACCTCAAGTGATTTGCCTGACTCAGCCTCCCAAAATACTGGGTTTACAGGCATGAGCCACCACATCTGGCCAAGGTTTAGCAGTTTAATTTGAGTCTCTGGGCCTATAATTTATTGGGGCTGGGGACTCTATTTTGGGATCTCTGGATGCTCAAAGGAGCATTGTAGGGAAAATGAAGGGTGCCCATCAGGCTTCCTGCCCATCCTTCCTGTAATCCCAGAGGTCACTAATCATTCTTTTTCCCTCTTTGCAGATGTTGGGTTCCAGCAGATACTTATGTTCCTCTAAACAGCCCAGAGGTAGTTCACTGGGTCCCAGTGAGAGGTAAGGGCTTGCCCCATCTCCCTTATAGCCCCAACCACTCTCATTGAATAATAATAACAAAAACATTTGCTGAGCATTTGCCATTTGTTAGACTGTTTGCTAAACCTTGTTTGTATAACTGTTAATCCATGCAACAACCCCATGAGGAAGTGTGTGCTAAGATTCCTGCCATTTTCTAGATGAGAGTACTCTGAGGTGATTGGCAAAGATCATTTCTTATTTATTTATTTATTTATTTATTTTTGAGATAGAGTTTCACTCCTGTTGCCCAGGCTGGAGTACAATGGTGCGATCCAAGCTCACTGCAACCTCCGCCTCCCAAACTCAAGCGATTATTCTGCCTCAGCCTCCTGAGTACCTGGGACTGCTGGCGCACACCTCCACGCCTGGCTAGTTTTTGTACTTTTTGTAAAGATAGGGTTTTACCATGTAGCCCAGACTAGTCTTGAACTCCTGGCTTCAAGCGATCTGCCTGCCTCAGCCTCCCACAGTGCTGGGATTACAAGCGTGAGCCACCATTTCTTTTTTTCTATTTTATTTTTTTAATTTTTAGGGCAAAGATAGCTTTTAAGGTACTTGTAGCCTGTGACATTCTGAGTTCGTTTGTTTTCAGAGCTAGAGTCTCACTCTGTTGCTCATGCTAGAGGGCAGCGGTGCTGTCATAGCTCACTACAGCCTCGGACTCCTGGGTTTGAGCCTGGGCTTAATCCTCCTGCATCAGCCTTCTGAACAGCTAAGATTACAGGCACATGCCACCACACCTAGCCAGTTTCTCTGTTTGTTGTAGAGACAGGGTCTTGCTGTGTTGCTCAGACTGGTCCTGAACTTCTGGCCTCAAATGATTCTCCTATCTTGGCCTCCCAAGGTGCTGGGATTATAAACCATGACGCCCAATTGGCATTCTGAGTGGCTTTCCTTCTTTCTTTTTTTTCTTTTGAGACCCAGTTTCACTCTTGTTGCCCAGGCTGGCGTGCAATGGCGTGATCTTGGCTCACTGCAACCTCCACCTCCCTGGTTCAAGCAGTTCTTCTGCCTCAGCCTCCCAAGTAGCTGGCCTTTAGCCTGGGAGATCAAAGCTGCCAGCATGCGCTACCACACCCAGATAATTTTGTATTTTCAGTAGAGATGGGGCTTTATCATGTTGGTCAGGCTGGTCTCGAACTCCTGACCTCAGGTGATCTACCTGCCTCGGCCTCCCACAGTACTGGGATTACAGGTGTGAGAGTCACTGAGCCTGGCCTCTTTCCCTTTTTTTTTTTTTTTTTTTTTTTTTTTTTTGAGACAAAGTCTTCCTCTGTCATTCAGGCTAGAATGCAGTGGTGCAATCCCTACTCGCTACAGCCTCGACCTCCTGGGCTCAAACAATCTTCTTGCCTCAGCCCCCCAGTAGCTGGGACCACAGGTGTGCACCACCACACCTGGCTACTTTTTGTATTTTCTGTAGAGATGGGTTTTTGCCATGTTGCCAAGGCTGGTCTGAAACTCCTGGGCTCCAGTGATCCACCCAGCCTCCCAAAGTGCTGGAGTTACAGGTGTAAGTCACCGCGCCTGGCTCTTTTTCTTTTATTTATTTATTTATTTTTTTTTTTAAGGACAAGTTCTCATCATGTTGATCAGGATGGTCTTGAACTCCCGATCTCAAGTGATCCACCTGCCTTGGCCTCCAAAGTGCTTGGATTACAGGGGTGAGCCACTGTGCCCGGCCTCTTTTTCTTTTAGATGGGATCTTGCTCTGTTGCCCAGGCTGGAGTACAGTGATATGATAACAGTTCACTGCAGCTTTGACCTCCCAGGCTGAAGCAGTCCTCCCACGTCAGCCTCCCAAGTATGCAGGACCACAGGCACACACCACTATGCTCGACTAATTTAAAAAAAGTTTTTTTTTGGCTGGATGTGATGGCTCATGCCTGTAATCCCAGCACTTTGGAAGGCCAAGGCAGGTGGATCACCTGAGGTCTGGAGTTTGAAACCAGCCTGGCCAACATGATGAAACCTCATCTCTACTAAAAGTATAAAAATTTGCAGGGTGTGGTGGCAGATGCCTATAATCCCAGCTACTGGAGAGGCTGAGGCAGGAGAATCACTTGAACACAGGAGGCGGAAGTTGCAGTGAGCCGAGATTGCACCATTGCACTTCAGCCTGGGTGACAAGAGGGAAACTCTATCTCAAAAAAAAAAAAAATTGTAGACAGGGTCTCACTATGTTGCCTATGCTGGTCTCAAACTCCTAGGCTCAAGTGATCTTCCTGCCTCAGCCTCCAAAATTGCTGGGATTACAGGTGTGAGCCACCATATCTTTATTTCCTTTCTTTTATTCACACATTCATTAATCCATCAAGCACCTACCAAGTCCAATGTAAGGAATCTTATAGAGGCTATTTTCTTTGTTTTCTTTTTTGAGATGGAGTCTCACTCTGTTGCCCAGGCTGGAGTGCAGTGGCACAGTCTCAGCTCACTGCAACCTCTGCCTCCCAGGGTCAGGTGATTTTCCTGCCTCATCCTCCCAAGTAGCTGGGACTACAGGCATGTGCCAGCACGGCCAGATAATTTTTTTGTATATTTAGTAGAGTTGAGGTTTCACTGTGTTGGCCAGGATGGTCTTGATCTCCTGACCTCATGATCTGCCTACCTCAGCCTTCCAAAGTGTTGGGATTACAGGCGTGAGCCCCTGCACCTGAACTTAGGATTTTCACAGCAGTTTGAGGATTGGGTCAGATTTCTCCCTCCTTCTAAAGTTAGGATAAAGAAAAAATAAGGCCAAAGTTCATGTTAACCCCTACCATTTCCCCCAATAACTTTCCATCCAACTATCTCTTTATTAGCTTCAAAATTAAGCATTTACAGGGATATGTCCTGATAAACCCATCATAAATTGAAAATATTGTATGTGAAAAATGCATGGCTGGTGGCTCATGCCTGTAATCTCAGCACTTGGGGATGTCAAGGTGGGCTGATCATTTGATGTCAGGAGTTCAAGACCAGTCTGGCCAACAGGGCGAAACCCCGTCTCTACGAAAGATACAAAAATTAGCTAGGCATGGTGGTGCATGCCTGTAATCCCAGCTACCTGGGAGACTAAAGCAGGAGAATTGCTTAAACCCAGGAGGCAGAGGTTGCAGTGAGCCAAGATCGCACCACTGCATTGCAGCCTGGGTGAGAGAGCAAGACTCGGTCTAAAAAAAAAAGAGCATGGCTGATTGGGAGGTGTGGGCCCCTGGTGCCACCCAACATGGTAAGAGAAGCGTGGTTTCTTCTGAATTTGTATGGCTTTCACACCATCATAAAGTCAAAAAATTTTAAATCGGAACATGGTAAGACAAAGACTATGTGCTTTCTTCAGGTTCTCTACCTAGATACTACGCTTAGAAGGAGCAACATGAAGAAAATGAAGAAGGCCTATCCCACTGCCCATCCTCCTGGAGTTTTAGAGTTGCTGACGATACATTCTTTCCTCCCCCTTTCTAGATGTGGGGGTCCTTGAATTGATAAAGACTCTAAGTTGCAATTAACAGAAACCCAGCAAAAACTGGCTTAAGCATAAAAAGGGATTTATTGGATCGTTTAAACAAAAAAACTCGGGGTGTCAGACTTGGCTGGTTCCAGGATGGAGGTTAAATGATGTTGCCAGGAATCTCCATCTCTGGCCTCTGCTATTGTCCCGTTGGGTTCTGTCTCAAACAAGTTCTCCCTTTGTTTTATTTATTTATTTTACTTACTGTTCGTTTGTTTGTTTGTTTGAGATGGAGTCTCGCTCTGTCACCCAGGCTGGAGGGCAATGGTGTGGTCTTGGCTCACTGCAACCTCCGCCTCCCGGGTTCAAGTGATTTTCCCACCTCAGCCTCCTGAGTAGTTGGGACTACAGGCACATGCCACACACCTGGCTAATTTTTTTGTATTTTTCGTAGAGACGGGGTTTCACTGTGTTGGCCAGGCTGGTCTTGAACTCCTGACCTCGTGATCTACCCGCCCTGGCCTCCCAAAGTGCTGGGATTACAGGTGTGAGCCACCGTACCTGGCTGGGGGAGCTCTTACTCTTACATCCCTGCACACTGGTAAAACAAATGAAGGGCTGGGCCTTGGTTTTTCCATATTTAATATGAGATGTTTAGACTGGCTTTTGGTTAGGGCTCCTTCTAGTTCCTGTAAAATGAAGTAACTAGGGGCTGGGTGAGTACCCACTAAGTGTTAGGCACTAGTCTGGGATTTAAGAGATATAACCAGGGCAGCATTATGGCTTCTGTGGACCCTATACAATTGTGCCTTCTTGATCCCCTCCTTCCATAGAAAACTATGAACAATTGTGGTTTATGACAGTATTGATATAAAGACAAGTATAGTACAGATGGGCTGATATTTTTTTGTTGTTCTAATTTAATAGGAATTAGAACATTTTCATGAGCCCCTAAAAGTTTCATGGGGTCCAGGTACTGTGCTTTCTGCATTTTATGGATAAATCACCCTGGGATATAGCAGTAAATAAGACGAAAAATCTTGTCCTCCATGGTGGTGTGTGTCTATAATCCCAGCTACTGGTGACGCTGAGGTAGGAGAATCACTTGAGCCCAGGAGGTGGAGGTTGCAGTGAGCCAAGAGCCCACCATTGCACTCCAGCCTGGGCAACAGAGCAAGACTCTGCCTCAAAAAAAAAAAAAAAATCTTGCCCTCAAGGAGTTCGTATTTATAATTAACAAAAAAAAATGAAAGAAATAAGATTTCACAGCCTGTACAATATAGAGAGACTGTGTCTCTACAGAAAATTTCATTTTAAAATTTATTTTATTTTATTTATTTAGTTTTTGAGACAAAATCTTTGCTCTTGTTGCCCAGGCTGGAGAGTGGCGTGATCGCGGCTCATTGCAACCTCCACCGCCTGGGTTCAAGCAGTTCTCCTGCCTCAGCCTCCCAAGTAGCTGAGATTACAAGTGCCTGCCACTGTGTCCAGCTAATTTTTATATTTTGGTAGAGACAGGGTTTTGCCGTGATGGTCAGGCTGGTCTTGAACTCCTGACCTCAGGTGACCCACCCACTTTGACCTCCTAAAGTGCTGGGATTACAGGCGTGAGCCACTGCTCCCAGGGTTAAAATTTATTTTTAAAAGTTTTTTTGTAGAGGCAGGGTCTCTCTATGTTGCCCAGGCTGAACTCAAACTCCTGGGCTCAAGGGTTCATCCCGTCTCAGCCTCCAAAGTGCTGGGATTACAGATGTGAGCCACCGCACTCAGCCTTGTCATTACGAAAAAATTTTAACAATAGCCTGGCATGGTTCTGTGCGCCTCAAGTTCCAGCTACTCGAGAGACTGAGGCAGAAGGATTGCTGGAGCTCAGGATTTTTTTTATTTTTAATTTTTTAAAATAAAATACAAGACGGGGTTTCACCATGTTGGTCAGGCTGGTCTTGAACTCCCGATCTCAGGTGATCCGCCCGCCTTGGCCTCCAAAGTGCTTGGATTACAGGCGTGAGCCACCGCGCCCGGCTGGAGCTCAGGATTTTGAGGTTACAGGGAACTATGACTGTGCTGTTACACACCAGCCTGGGTGACAGAGCAACTCTCTGTCTCTTAAAAAATAAACAAGCCAGCAAAACAAAAAAACCAGGGCAAAAGAACATTCCAAGCAGAAGGAATAGTAAAGGCCCTAAGGCAGAAATAACTTGGCAGTTTAGAGAAACAGTAAGAAAACCCATGTGGCTGGAGCTGACCTGTTCCCTGAAAGCCCAGAGGGCATAGATGGGATTAGTGGATGAAAATAGAGACTGTGAGGAAAGAAATTGGCTAAAACCAGAACCATCCAGCAAAGAAAGAGGAAGCCCTGGGAGGTGGTACCTGGTTCCTGGAGGCCCCTGAGAGCAGAGCCCAGGTTATACCTATTCAAGACTGCTGCCCAGGGGATGCCAGGACACTCAGTTCCTCCCTTTCTAACCTCTGTGTTTGCCCAGAAATTTCACCCAGTGCCTTGTAAAACCCAGAGTAAACACCCAGGGACTGTAGTTTATATGAAACCCTCTGTGCCACCATGTCCAGCTAATTTTTGTATTTTTAGTTTTGAGATGGGGTTTTGCCATGTTGGACAGGCTGGTCTCAAACTCCTGACCTCCAGTGATCCTCCTGCCTCAGCCTCCCAAAGTGCTGGGATTACAGGTGTGAGCCACCACTCCCGGCCTCCTTTTCCAAGCTTCTAAAACACAAAGCAAGACTTTTTTCCTTATCATGGCCAATTTCATAGACATGTGACCTATGTAGTCACATAGGGCCCTATGCTCAGGATGATCCGATGCTTGGTTTGATGCTCCGCTCTCACCATCTTGAAATTCTCAATTTTTGAACAAGAGGTTGCCACATTTTCATTCACAATGCCCCCTGAACCCAGTACATTATGTGGCTTTTTCTGGTTTTACTTGCAATTTTGTTTGTATGACAATTTGATTAATTACTTTAGCCCCAAAGATACTGTCATCTCCGGAAAAAGGGGCTGTATTTGTACTTGGAGTTTTTTGTTTAGTTTTATTTTTCAAGACAAGGTCTCATTCTGTTGCCCAGACTAGAGTGTAATGGAGTGATCATGGCTCACTGCAACCTTGACCTCCCTGGCGCAAGTAATCCTCCTACCTCAGCCCCGCAAAGTAGCTCGAACTACAGGCATACACCACCGACGCATTTTTTCATTTTTTTTTCAAAAAATTGATTGCCACCACGCCTGGCTAATTTTTGCATTTTTAGTAGAGACAGGGTTTCACCATGTTGGCCAGGCTGGTCTCAAACTTCCCACCTCAGATTATCTGCCCACCTCACATTTTTAGTAGAGACGGGGTTCCACTAAAAATACACTGGCCTCCCAAAGTGCTGGGATTACAGGCGTGAGCCACCGTGCTTGGCCTTATTTGTTTTTTTGAGATGGAGTCTCATGCTGTCTCCCAGGCTGGAGTCCAGTGATGTGATCTTGGCTCACTTCAACCTCCAACTCCTGGGTTCAAGCGATTCTCCTGTCTTAGCTTCCCACGTAGCTGAGCCTGTGCCACCACACCCAGCTAATTTTTGTATTTTTGGTAGAGATGGGGTTTCACCATGTTGGCCAGGCTAATCCCAGACTCCTGACCTTAGGTGATTGCCCGCTTCAGCCTCCCAAAGTGCTGGGATTACAGGCATGAGCCACTGCGCCCACCCCACATTAGGAACTTAAACTTGATCCTAAACAATGGGATGGCATGGAAAGGTCTGAAGCAAGGTAGTGATGTGATCAGATTTGTGTTTCAGGAAGGTCACCCTGAGTCTAGCAGAAAGTAGGGATGGAAGAAGCCAAATGGTGGGACTGGGTGAACTATTAGAATGTGAACATATAGATAGGGCAGGACTCTGGGGTTGAAAAGAAGGTGATGGAGGAGGAGTGGGTGAGATCTGGTGACTGACTGATCAAGGGCTAAGGGGAAGTAACAGGTACGGCTGATGCCTGGGATAGGGTCTTGAGTGTCCAGGCTGGGATACAGGCAGCTCTAAAATGGGTAACACCGACAAGGGTTTGCAGGTCGACTGCGGAATTCAGTTTTGGATGTCCTAACCAAAACCAGCTCCTGTCCCCAAACAGGAAGCAGAGGAAAAACCACACTAGCAAACTGCAAGAGTTGGCTTTGCTGCTGCCCATACCCCTGAAGACCAAGAAGCTCACGAAGGTAGGGGGAATAGAGGAGAGAGGGCAGATTGGGAGGCAGGTCTTTAAATAGCAGTAAGTGGGCTCAGTGGCTCACACCTGTAATCGCAGCCTTTGGGAGATCGAGGCGAATGGATCACGAGATCAAGAGTTCAAGACCAGCCTGGCCAACATGGTGAAACCCGTCTCTACAAAAATACAAAAATTTAGCTGGGCATGGTGGTGCATGCCTGTACTTCCAGCTACTCAAGAGGCTGAGGCAGGAGAATTGCTTGAATCTGGACCCGAGAGGTGGAGGTTACTGTGAGCTGAGATTGCGCCACTGCACTCCAGCCTCGGCTACAGAGTGAGACTTTGTCTCAAACAAAAAAAAAGCATGTCTACTTTACCCTGACATACCTGGCCCCTAGTCAGTAGTAGTCTCTTTTAGCTTTGTGACTCCAGTATCGACTCAGGAGGTATTTGGTGGCTGCACAGATGACACCCACGGGGCAGGAAGCATCCTTCGTGGTACTGTGGGGAGACTCCTTTCTTTGACAGTCCCTGGCTGAGTGACCTCTCAATTCTTTGTGCTTGGGATAAAAAACCAATTAGCTAGTCTACAGTCACACTCTTAAGTAGTTCACGGTCAGTGCAAAGAGTGACCAATGATTACAAAACAGTGTAGCAAGTGCCTTGGTGGAGATAGGCCCAGGGTGTCACAAGAGTGCAGGAGGGGACCAGGTGCGGTGGCTCATGCCTGTAATCCCAGCATTTTGGGAGGCCGAGACAGGTGGATCGCCTGAGGTCAAGAGTTAAAGACCAGTCTGACCAACATGGTGAAACCCCATCTCTACTAAAAATAGAAAATTATTCGGGCGTGGTGGCACATGCCTGTAATCCTAGCTACTTGGGAAGCCGAGGCAGGAGAATCTCTTGAACCCGGAAGGCAGAGGTTGCAGTGAGCAGAGATGGAGCCATTGCACTCTAGCCTGGGCAACAAGGGCAAAACTCCGTCTCAGTTTTAAAAAAAAGAATGCAGGAGGGAATAGCTCACCCAGCGTGGGTGAGAGGGGAAGGGAGGTGGCACTTCTGGAAGAGGAGACCACTGTGCAGAGGCACAGAGGAGGAGAAGCCGGGTGAGGGAGTTCGTGGCAAGAAGTGGAGAGCTTTGCAGATAGAGTACAGGATGAGCCGAGGGCTGGGCGAGACGCCAGGGAGTATGTGCCAAAAACTGCACCAGAAGGCAGGCAGACCTTTGTCGAGACAGATCTCCAACCCTTTTTTGAGACAATCTTGCTCTGTCGCCCAGGCTGGAGTGCTGTGGCATGACCTCAGCTCACTATAACCTCTGCCTCCTGGGTTCAAGCGATTCTGCTGCTTCAGCCTCCTGAGTAGCTGGGACTACCGGCATGCACCATCACGCCTGGCTTATTTTTGTATTTTTATTAGAGATGGGGTTTTGCCATGTTGGCCAGGCTGGTCTCGAACTCTTAACTTCAAGTGATCTACCCACTTTGGCCTCCCAAAGTACTGGGATTGCAGGTGTGAGCCACCGCGCCCAGCCAATCTCTGTAGCCTTAGCAAGCCCCTTAGCACTTTGAGCCTCCGTTTCTGTAGCTGTAGCCCCTGTCTCACTGGGCTGCAGTGAGGGCTAGACAGCAGAACAGGAAGGTCTCTGCCGACTGAGGAGTTGTTGGGGTGGATGGGGAATGGGGTCCTGCAGCCTCTGTGTCTCTGGTCCCCAGCAGCCTCACATTGTCTCGAGCCCTGGCTGATGTGCTCAACACTGCCTTTTTTTTTTTTTGAGATGGAGTCTTGCTCTGTAGCTCAGGCTGGAGTGTAGTGGCATGATCTTGGCTCACTGCAACCTCTGCCTCCTGGGTCCTACTTCAAGCGACCCTCCTGCCTCAGCCTTCCGAGTAGCTGGGATTACAGGAATGCACCACCACGCTCAGTTAATTTTTGTATTTTAGTAGAGACAGGGTTTCACTATGTTGGCCAGGCTGGTCTTGAACCCCTGACCTCGTCATCTTCCCATCTCGGCCTCCCAAAGTGTTGGGATTACAGGCGTGAGCCACCACGCTTGGCCTAACCCTCTTTCTCTTGAGGCAGAAGGAGATTCTGGTGCATGTCCTGCAGTACATTCAGTACCTCCAAAGAAACATCGATGCAGCCACGGCCTTGCTGAAACGCCATGCCGCCAATGTGGAAGGTGGCCTTGCAGGTAAGTAGTTCAGCCAGTGTTTCCTGGTGCCTGCCATGTGCCAAGTGTTGTTCCGGCCACCAGGGATACCGAGCAACTCTTGTGTCAAGGCCTGGTAGAGGGGACAAAGTCAGATGTGTAAGACGCCGTGGGAACTCAGAGGAGCAGGGCGTTGGAGCTGGGCCTTCAGGACAGGAGGAGACACAGGGAAGCCCTGACGGGAAGAAGAAACAGGCCGGGCGCAGTGGCTCACACCTGTAATCTCACCACTTTGGGAGGCTGAGGCGGGTGGATCGCTTGAGGTCAGGAGTTTGAGACCAGCCTGAGCAACATGGTGAAAACCCATCTCTGCTAAAAATACAAAGTTAGCTGGGTGTGGTGGCAGGCGCCTGTAATCCCAGCTACTCGAGAGGCTGAGGCAGGAGAATCGTTTGAACCTGGGAAGTGGAGGTTGCAGTGAGCTAACATCGCTTCACTGCACTCCAGCCTGGGTGACACAGTGAGACTCTGTTTCAAAAAATAATAAGAGAAGAAATAAAATAAAACAAACAAATCTGATCATGACTTTCCTCTGGCATAAAATCCCTCAGTAATTTTCATCTTCTTCACCTCCCCCCATTGGCCGTGTGCTGGAAATCCTTTGGGATCTCATCCCTGCCAAACCTCCCAGCCTCATCTCCTACCATTCTGCCAGCATATTTTATTTACTTATTTATTTGTGTGGGTTTTTTTTTTTTTGAGACAGAATATCACTCTGTCACCCAGGCTGGTGTGCAGTGGTGTGATCTCAGCTCACTGCAACCTCCACCTCCCGGGTTCAAGCAATTCTCTTGCCTCGGCCTCCCAAGTAGCTGGGATTATAGCCACCACCACACCCGGCTAAGTTTTGTATTTTTGGTAGAGACAAGGTTTCACTATCTTGGCTGGGCTTGTTTACTTATTTATTTATTTATTTATTTTGAGACAAAGTCTCACTCTGTCGCCCAGGCTGAAGTGCAGTGGCACAATCTCTGTTCACTGCAACCTCTGCCTCCCAGGCCTCTGACGGTATGTTTTACACTCCAGTAACAGCGATAGCACCCAGCACATCCAGCCTTGGGGGACTGGTATGTTCCAGGTGCTGTGGTATGTTTCTTTTTTTTCTTTTTCTTTGGAACAGGGTCTCACTCTGTCACCCAGGCTGGAGTGCAGCGGCATAATCATGGCTCACTGCAACCTCCACCTCCCAGGACTCAAACTCCAGGGGTCAAGCAATTCTCCTGCCTCAAACTCCAAAGTAGCTAGGACTACAGGCATGTGCCACCAACGTCCGGCTAATATTTTTGTTTGTTTGTTTTTTGGAGAGACGGGGTCTTACTATGTTGCCCAAGCTGGTCTTGAACTCCTAGGCTCAAGCAATCCTCCTGCCTTGGCCTCCCAAAGTGCTGGGATTATAGAACTGGGCCACCAAGCCTGACTTATGTTTCTATGTGTTAACTCACATTTAATCGTCAGGACAAACACAGACGGGAAAAGCTAGTGTGGTCCTGTTTTGCAGATGATGGGACTGAAGCATGGAGAGGTTAAGGTCACAGAGATGAGCCTGAGTCAGGGCCTGGCTCAGAGCCCTCACACATCGTCTCCATGCCACGCAGACCTCCAATCACATCCCGCAACTTGCCTGTCCCCAGACACCCTACACGTCTTCTCATGTCTACAAGCTCTTACACAGATAGTTTCTTTTTTTTCTGAGGCAGAGTCTCACTCTTTTGCCCAGGCTGGAGTGCAGTGGTGTGATCTCGGCTCACTGCAACCTCCACCTCCTGTGTTCAAGCGATTCTCCTGCCTCAGCCTCCCAAGTAGCTGGAATTACAGGCGCCTGCCACCATGCCTAGCTAATTTTTGTATTTTTCGTAGAGACAGAGTTTTACCACATTGGTCAGGCTGGTCTTGAACTCCTGACCTCAGGTGATCTGCCCATCTTGGCCTCCCAAAGTGCTGGGATTACAGGTGTGAGCCGCTGCACCCGGCCTGGATTTGTTTCTTTTAGAACGAGGTCCCTGACATGTAGTGTAGAGGACTGGTCATGAAGTGAGAGACCGCAGTCAGGAAGATGAGGAAAGACACTATTCAGAGTGATCCACACAGGGGACAACCAGGCACAAGCCAGCACTGTAGCTGAGAATGTGGGTAGAAGTGAGCCCATCTAGGAGATATTAACAAGGAAGAACGGAGAGGCCAGAGGAAAAGGCCCCAGTGACTTTGGGGTGGGTGGAGGGTCTTCACTGTGTTGAGGAAGGCAGGAGGAGGCGTTGGCGTGGGCGGGGAAAGGGTGAAGCATCCTCGAGGTGCCCAGTTTGGGGAAGTATTGATTCCGTTCTTCTGCTTGACCAAGGCCCAAAACAGCCCTGAAGAAATGTGTGTTCTCACCCTCCACTTTCAAAGTCCTGTGCGTCCTCCCATAAGTCCCCAGTTTCCACACTGTAAAGTCAGCCTGGGGGCCTGCCCTGATCCGGGACTGGGGAGCACTGTCTGGAAGGCAGGAACTACAACTGGGTGCAGATGGGGTGGGGGATCTGACCTGTCTCCTCCATCCCTGCAGGGCTGGGGCAGAACCCAGCCTCAGGCCCAGCCAGGCAGAGGAGACACTCTACCCCCTCCAGCTCCCCAAGCTCTCAGAAGTCCCGTCTCCAGGGGGCCTGCCAGAAGCCTCGGAAGAAGAAGCCGACCCAAGGGTCAGGTACAAGCTGTCGGTGGAGGCGGAACCAGAAGCCCGGGTCACCCAGGAGCAGGGCTCCTTCTCTAGGGATATCCTTATCTTGGGGGCCTTCTCAGCAACCTATGCTTGGGTTCAACTCCCAGCTCCTCCTTGTACCAGCACTAAGGCCTCACACCCAGAAAGTCAGGGTTCACTGGTCTGTGGCAGAACCTGGGCATCAGTATTTTTTTTTTATAAGGAGTCTTGCTTTGTCCACCCGGCTGGAGTGCAATGACGAAATCTTGGCTCACTGCAACCTCTGCCTCCCAGGTTGAAGCAATTCTCCTGCCTCAGCCTCCCAAGTAGCTGGGATTACAGGCATGTGCCATCACGCACTGCTAATTTTTGTATTTTTAGTAGAGACAGGGTTTCACCATGTTGGCCAGACTGGTCTCGAACTCCTGACCTCAAGTGATCTGCCTGCCTCAGCCTCACGAAGCCCAAGGATTACAGGTGTGAGCCACTGCGCCTGACCAGTATTTTTTAAAGCTTGCAAGAAGATTCTGACGTGTAGACAGGGGTTGAACAAAGAGGCCTGTGATTGGAGGATTTGGGCATACCCATTCCAGGCCAGGGATAGCTTTGACTCAGACAAGGAAGTTTCCCATCCTAGCCTTACTCTGGTGACAGACAGGTGACTCCCAGGTCCCTCTGACACCTGACTCTGTGCTTCCCCAGAAAACCAAGACCCCGAGAAGACTCGGACCCCAAAGCCTCGCCGCTCCCTGGCCCTGAACAAGCCTGAGAAGCTGCTAACCCCATCCCCAGACCAGAAAGGAAGAGGAATGGGGGGGACCACCACCCCTCCAAGGTGCCCCGACTCCTGCGGTCACCCCAGGCCTGCATCATCCTCGCCTCCAGGTGACAGAAAAGGAGGACAGTCTCAGCTGACGCTGCTGGATCTGGCCGAGGACACCATCCACTGTGACATCTCAAGTTGGTCGTTCTCCTCACTATGAACTTAGTCTTTCATTGAGATGCCACTTTGTGGGCACCTACTGCGTCCCAGACACAGTACCAGTAGCGGGGGCTGCAGCAGTGTATAGGAAACACTGCCTCTCCCTTCTCAAGCCTGTGGCCTTGCTCTGGCGGGCTTCACTGAAGGCTGTGTTACGGTTGTAAGGGTGGGACAAGATCGGCATCATCCTCCTGTGTGGGCTTTCCATCACAGAACCGGGAGGAGGGCAGGGCCTCTGCATCAGGCCTCATTTGGCTCTCCCGTGCCCCAGTCACTGCACTGGTTTGGAAAAGGTATGGTGATGCATTGGGGCAGAGAGCTGGATGAGGGAGG
>PVKP010021779.1:0-38644 GCA_004027715.1 Plecturocebus donacophilus
GGGAGGCTGAGGCAGAGGGATTGCTTGAGGCCTAGGAGGACTGCTTGAGCCCAGGTGTTGGAGGCTGCAATGGGCAATGATCATGGCACTGCACTCAGCCTAGGGGACAGAGTGAGACCTTGTCTCAAAATCATTATTTATTTATTTATTTATTTATTTTTAAAGACAGGGTTTCACCATGTTGGTCAGGCTGGTCTTGAACTCCTGACCTCAGGTGATCCACCCGCCTTGGCCTCCAAAGTGCTTGGATTACAGGCGTGAGCCACCACGCCTGGCCAATTTTTTAATTTTTATTTTTATAAAGATGGGGTTTCACCATGATGGCCAGGCTGGTCTTAAACTCCTGACCCCAGGTGATCCACCACATTCGGCCACTTTTTTTTTTTTAAGTAGGGAGGCTTCCAGTGAGAAAGGGCAGTATGAGGTGATATGAAAAAAATTAATTTTACAGAAAGGAGCTATAATTAAGGAAATTAATTTAAATAGAAACTTTTTTGGCCAGGCATGGTGACTCAATGCCTGTAATCCCAGCACTTTGCAAGGCCAAGGTGGGTAGATCACTTGAGCCTAGGAGTTTGAGACCAGCCTGGCCAACATGGTGAAACCCCGTCTCTACCAAAAATGCAAAAATTGGCCAGGTGTGTTGGCGTACTCCTTTAGTCCCAGCTACTCAGGAGGCTGAGGTGGGAGGATCACTTGAGCCCAGGAGGTGGAGGGTGTAGTGAGCCAAGATTGTGCCTCTGCACTCCAGCCTGGGCAACCCAGGAAACTCTGTCTTAAAAAAGGAAAAGAAAAAATTATGTCCTGCACAAGAACAGGGACTTCCGTGGGACCCAACAGCGAGAGAACAGAGGTGACTCCACAGAAGCAGTGATGGGCTCCCTGAGGGAGGGGTTCGTGCCTGGATAGCTGGTAAGAGTGGTTGGTTGTAGGGAAGCAGTAAGTAGCATCATATTGGAGGGAGAACAAAGATGAGAGGTCTTTTTAGGTGGAACATGAAGCTGAGGAAGGGAGGACCAAATACACTGAGAGGAGGAAAGAAGGGCAAGAGGAAGAGGCATCATAGTAAGCCAAGGACCCACACATTCAGGCCGCAGCTCCAAGGGAAATAGTTCTGTGGAAGTTTGCTTAGGAACTGTCCCTGTGCCTAACTGGCTCTGGAGATAGGAAAAAATTGACATCTTTATTTTTTTTAACTAATCTCTAACTGAAATATAGCATTTATTTAAAGTATGAATGTAGGGAATAAACCACATAGTATCAGTAGTAGCTGTGACTTTGTCACCAAAAGAAGTCACATGTTCCTATCACATTACGTTGTTGCAATTATCTTGAAATTTCAGTAACCCTCAGTTAGAAGCAGCCAATGTTATCAGCATGTGTCACTCCTTAGACTATGACAGTATGGGGATTATTAGACTCAGTGCTACATTTGGTTATTTAATGCCTTATAAAGAAGTACATAAAGCTGGGGCTGACGCCTGTAATCCTAGCACTTTGGGAGGCCCAGGCAGGTGAATTGCTTGAGCCCAGGAGTTTGAGACCAGCCCGGCCAACATGGCAAAACGCTGTGTCTACTAAAATTACAAAAATTAACCAGGGATGGCGGTGCACATCTGTAGGCCCTGCTGCTCAGGAGGTAGAGGCAGGAGGATCACTTGAGACTGGGAGGTGGAGGTTGCAGTGAACCAAGATCGTGTCGCTGCACCGTAGCCTAGGCAACAGAGTAAGACCTTGCCTCAAAATAAAAATAAAAAATAGGCTGGGCACGGTGGCTCGTGCCTGTAATCCCAGTACTTTGGGAGGCTGAGGCGGGCAGATCACCTGAGGTCGGGAGTTCGAGACCAGCCTGACCAACATGGAGAAACCCCGTCTCTACTAAAAATCCAAAAATTCGCTGGGCGTGGTGGCACACGCCTGTAATCCCAGCTACTCGGGAGGCTGAGGCAGGAAAATTGCTTAAGCCTGGGAGGCGGAGGTTGTGGTGAGCTGAGATTGTACCACTTTACTCCAGGCTGGGCAACAAGAGCAAAACTCCATCTCTAAATAAATAAATAAATGAACAGGTCCAGTGTGGTGGTTCATGCCTGTAATCCCAGCACTTTGGGAAGCTGAAGTGGGTGGATCACCTGAGGTCAGGAATTTGAGACCAGCCTGGCCAACATGGTAAAACCCCATCTCTACTAAAAATACAAAAAATTAGCTGGGTGTGGTGGTGGGTGCTTGTAATCCCAGTCTACTTGGGAAATGGAGGCAGGAGAATTGATTGAACCTGTGAGGCAGAGGTTGTAGTGAGCCAAAATCAAACCATTGCACTCCAGCCTGAATGGCAAAGCCAGATTCTGTCTCAAAAAATAAATATTAAAAAAAAAGTACATAGGTTACTATTTCATAAGTTGATGTATCATTAAGATATTTTAATGTAATAAGCTTTATTCGTAGTCTTATTTGTGCACAAAAATGTTTAGAAACTGCTATAGTTTCAACAGTAAATTTTCCTGGAGATTAGAAAGTGAGAGGGACCAGGCATGCTGGCTCATACCTGTAATCCCAGCCCTTTGGGAGGCCAAGGGGGGGGCGGATCACTTGAGGTCAGGAGTTCAAGACCAGCCTGACCAACTGGCAAAACTCTGTCTCTACTGAAAATAGAAAAATTAGCTGGGCATGGTGGTGTGTGCCTGTAGTTCCAGCTACTCGGGAGGCTGAGGCACGAGAAGTGCTTGAACCGGGGAGGCGGAGGTTGCAGTGAGCTGAGATGTGCTATTGCACTCCAGCATGGGAGACAAGAGTGAGACTACGACTCAGTGAAAAAAAAATAAAGTGAGGGGTCCTTATGGGGTTCTCATCACATCCCTACATGGAGAGTGCTCTTAGATACCCGAATCAGCCTGACTGCAAAGGGACTGGAGGTTCTGTTTCAGAAGCCAGTTTCACACGTGTGTGTGTGTCTTCTAAAACAAATACATGAGCCTGGGCAACGTGGCGAAATCCCGTCTACCAAAAATACAAAAAATTAGCTGGGCATGATGGCATGCACTCGTGGTCTCAGCTCCCCAGGTGGCTGAGATGGGAGAGTCACCTGAGTCTGGGAGGTCGAGCCTACAGTAAGCTGAGATTGTGCCACTGCAGCCCAGCCTGGGTGACAGAGTGAGACCCTGTCTCAAAAAAATAAAAATGAATAAATACATACACGGATGATGTGGCTTTCTAAATTTTGCTTCAAATGATTACAACTTCAAGCTGTTAGATGGAAGTTTCTTACTATTTGATGGATAGTCTATCATTTCTTGTAATAGGTACAATTTAGCTGGTACTAAAGTTTGACTGTGTACCTTACATTTAGGATATTGAGAAGAAAGTTACTAAAAACACTGTATGTTTTTGTATATTCCAAAGGACCTGTGTTTCTTGGTCACCGGGATGAGCTTGAGGGAACATATAAGGTTTACTGCCAGAATCATGATGAGGCCATTGCGCTGCTGGAAATCTACGAGAAGGATGAGAAGATCCAGAAGCACCTTCAAGACTCCTTGGCAGATCTGAAGTAGGAGTTTTGACCACTTAACTTCCATCACAGCTCTTTAGTTCTAAGTTATATCTGTGTATGTGCCTGGGCCTGATAAGATACCCATGATATATGTCACTTAAGTGGCCTCCTGCTTTTTTGTCCATGTGAATCAAATTTATTTATATATATGGAGTATTATGTTAGAATTGGTCCAGATAAACAAGAGCATAGGTGAGAAGACTAAATATGGTGGGGTTTTTTTTTTTTTTTGTCTTTTTGAGGCAGAGTCTTGCTCTATCCCACAGGCCAGTGTGCAGTGGCACAATTTCGGCTCACTGCAACCTCTGCCTTCTCAGTTCAAGTGATTCTTCTGGCATGGCATTCTCCAAGTAGCTGGAATTATAGGTGTGTGCCGCCATGCCTGGCTAATTTTTATTTTTTTGAGACAGAGTCTTGCTCTGTCACCCAGGCTGAAGTGCAGTGGCGTGATCTCAGCTCACTGCAACTTCCACCTCCCAGCTTCAAGTGGTTCTCCTGCCTCAGCCTCCTGAGTAGTTGGGATTACAGGCATGCGACACCATGCCTAATTTTTGTATTTTTAGTAGAGACCGGCTTTCACTGTGTTGGTCAGGCCGGTCTCAAACTCCTGACCTCATGATCCACCCACCTCAGCCTCCCAAAGTGCTAGGATTATAGGCGTGAGCCACCACACCTGGCCTGCCAGGCTAATTTTTGTAGTTTTAGTGGAGATGGGGTTTTTCCATGTTGGCCAGTCTGGTCTCGAACTCCTGACCTCAAGTGATCCACCCACCTCGGCCTCACAAAGTGCTGGGATTATAGGTGTGAGCCAAGGCGCCCAGCCAAGGTAGTCTTGACATCAAGTGAAATTGTCCTGGTCTTAGGGAAGCAAGGTGTAAAAATATAATATACTGAGATAAGTAGATCAAAGGGAAGCTACAGGCTTACTAACATTTTTTAGTAGACTTAATATGCTGCCATAGACATTCATAATTTTCTTTTTGTTTCACATAATTTATGTTCTAAGAAGAATGTGAAACTCAGGGTTCTCTAATAACTGTCTCTCTTCTTTTCATGCCCACTGCCTTATAGGAGCCTATACAACGAATGGTAAGTTCCATTGTGGCTTGATGTATGCACTCATTTCTTATGTGGATTTTTCCTAACCCATTATTTTCTTCCTTTATAGACAAATCTAGAAGTAGACTCACCTTACTGTATTTTTTTTTTGTAGCCCTTATCCCCAAGTGAACACTTCATTTATCTGTTTATTGCCTATCTTCTACCAGGGCAGGGACTTTTGGGATCACTGTTAAATCCCCAGTACCTAGAACAGTACCTGGTGTCTATTAGATGAATTCACACTAAATGACTGAAATTGGAAGGCAGGGTAAAACAACAGAGAGCTATATTTAGGAATAACAAATCCTGCCCATAGGCATATATTATTTAAAAAAAATTTTTTTTTAAAGATGGGGTCTCACTGTGTTGCCCAGGTGGGGCACTATATTATTGGTAGCTTGCTATAAAGTCTTTTTTCCTTCTCTTACAGGGGATGCACAAATTATATTAACCTGGGCTCCTTCCTCATCAAACCTGTACAGAGAGTAATGCGTTACCCCCTGTTGCTAATGGAGTTGCTGAATTCCACCCCAGAATCCCACCCAGATAAAGTGCCTTTAACCAATGCAGTCCTTGCGGTCAAGGAAATCAATGTAAACATTAATGAATATAAACGGCGAAAGGATCTGGGTAAGAACAGCATAATTGCTGAAAAGGAGGGCTGCCCTTTGAGAATGTTTTTCTTCTCAAAACAGTTTATTACTTCACTAGAGTTGGACAAGGCAGGTGGTAGGTATAATAGGGCTGTGATGAAGAAATGGTGGTAGAATTTGAGGGAAATGTGTTTTG
Source organism: Plecturocebus donacophilus (assembly GCA_004027715.1). Lineage (NCBI taxonomy): Eukaryota > Metazoa > Chordata > Mammalia > Primates > Pitheciidae > Plecturocebus > Plecturocebus donacophilus. Next base: position 5,438 of record PVKP010021779.1, read on the forward strand.
GGTTTTTTTTGTTTTGTTTTGTTTTAAGACAGTCTTTCACTGTTGCCCAGGCTGGAGTGCAGCGGTACAATCTCGGCTCACTGCAACCTCCACTTCCCGGGTTCAAGCGATTCTCCTGCCTCAGCTTCCCAAGTAGCTGCGATTACAGACACCCAGCCACCAAGCCCGGCGAATTTTTTGTATTTTTAGTAGAGATGGGGTTTCACTATGTTGGTCAGGCTGGTCTCAAACTTTTGACCTTGTGGTCTGCCCACCTTGGCCTCCCAAAGTGCTGGAATTACAGGTGTGAGCCACTGTGCCCGGTCAGAAATGTGATATTTTCTTGAGATGGAGTCTTACTTTTACCCAGGCTGGAGTGCAGTGGCACTCTCTCAGCTGACTGCAACCTCTGCCTCCCACGTTCAAGCGTTTCTCCTCTTTCAGCCTCCCGAGTAGCTTGAACTACAGGCATGCGCCACTATGCTCAGCTAATTTTTGCATTTTTAGTAAAGACACAGTTTCACCATGTCGGCCAGGCTGGTCTGGAACCCCTAACCCTCAGGTGATCCGCCTGCCTTGGCATCCCAAAGTGCTGCGATTACAGGAAGAAGCCCCTGCACCTGGCCCAAAATGTGGTATTTATTAAAGGCAGAAGTAATAATAAAAGTACAACTATGATATATTGGAAATAAGGCATCTGTAATAAAATGTATAGCAATAAGAACCTTTCCCAAGAGATATGAAGACAGTGGAGACTGGGTGATGGGAAGTTTTATTCAAGCAGGGACAATTTCTTCCTCAGCTCATTTAAGGAGCTCCTGTGGAGTCCATGCATAGACTTATTTTCTCTATGTGTTTAATTGATGTCTTACAGCTTCTACTAAAGCTAGGTCTTCTTGTCTTTTTAGAAAACCCCAATCTGCTCACCTTTCTGGTCTTATCATCCCTGCCCAGTGACCTCTCCAGGTTGAGTCCTTCATTTTCCTTCCCAACACAGTCAGTTGCCCACCCACTCCTCCTTACATAACACTGAATGCACTCATCAGGTCTCTTGAGGCCCTAACTGAGCATTCAGTGAATATATATAGCACAGTGACTGTGCTGAGCTGATTAATTATTCATATCCTCAAGATATCTATACTACAGTATAACCTTTTTGTCTTTCCATTCTTCTCCATACTTTAAAGTTATCTAAAGTCATTTCTCTGCCTTCTACTTCAACTGTGTCACCCTCATTAGGAAGGGATGTTGACTGTGGCTTCTAAAGCTCTCTGGTCATCCAGCCTCTACAACAACAAGGTATCCTTTTTTGCTGCCACTCAGTCTTCCCCTTGCTACCTTTCTACTTTTATCTCTACACTTTTCTGGCCTAATGTTTAACATGGTAATTAATCAAATTACTGCTGTATAGCATTTTACTATGGTAGACCATTGGATATCAGTATCTTATTTGCATATGACACCATTTAAGGTGGCCTTACAAGACAAATATTGCTTTCCAGATTTTATTGAAGAGGAGATGAGACTCAAGGTAAAATGACTGATTTAAGGCCATACCTTGATTAAGTGACAGACCCAGGCATTGAACTCAGGTTTCCTGAAGTTCTTTTCCTTATACCTCTGCTACTTTCTTCCTGTCTCTCTACTGTGCTTCAGATATCATGCCTGTCCATAAATCATCATTTGGATTAATATTTTGTTATAAGTTCATTGAAGACAAGCACTAGCTCCCATTTGTGGCTCATTTTGTAGTATGTCCATGCTGACAAAAGTGCTTTTCTTACTCCTTAGTCCTCAAGTACCGTAAGGGTGATGAAGATAGCCTTATGGAGAAGATTTCCAAACTGAACATACATTCCATCATCAAGAAATCCAACCGAGTTAGCAGTCACCTGAAGCATCTCACTGGCTTTGCTCCTCAGGTGAGATCCCCATCCTGGAAGGCTTAGCACATCTTTGACAGCTTTTCAGGGCTCCATGAGATAGCCTGCCTGGTGTCAATTGGTGTGGTTCCCTTCCTCGGACAGCCTCTGGTTTTGCGAGCTGGTGAAGACAGCCCTACAGCTGCCAGTTACAGAGGCAAATTAGAGGGTCAGATCAGTTGACATATAATAAATATTGTAGTTTTCACCATCTCTAAGGGGCTTATAATTGATTTGGCAGGATAGAACTACGGTGGTAGACTTACTAAGCTAGCAGGAATTTAAGAGATCACCTAGTTGGATACATGATGTTACAAAGAAGGAAACGTGAGATTGAGTGGGTTGAAAAACAGATAGTTTGTCAACAATGCTGAAAGTTGACCTGAAGTCTCCAGACATCATTCTGCTGTACTATATATACAAGATACAATTAATGTAAAATATGAACCAGAAAACAGTCTGTTGCTAGGTTTTATACTTTGTTCTCCAAATGCTGTAGTATTTTAGAAAAACAGGAGTTCAGTGAGAGCAAGAGTCATATTGGCCTGAGCCTTATAGGAAGGGGGCAGGCATGCCACAGGGAGGGAGAGGACCTGCCAGGCAGGGGACCCTCAGGAGGGACAGTCCTAGGATCAGCAGACATGGCAGTGCTGGAGTGAAGAGGGCAGCCTGACCAGAGCAGAGGGCTTGCAAAGAAGCTTTAAAGGAGGGTCTCTGTGTGTATTTTGGAGTGTTTTGAAATCACATGCAGGTGTTTAAATCAATTCACAATTATTCAGGAAAACATGAAAGATTTAAAATTTGAATAAAAGATGTTTTCAAGAAAGCTACTTTTGGCCGGGCGCAGTGGCTCATACCTGTAATCCCAGCACTTTGGGAGGCCGAGGTCGGTGGATTACCTGAGGTCAGGAGTTCAAGACTAGCCTGGCCAACATGGTGAAACCCTGTCTCTAGCTGGGCGTGGTGGCGCACTTCTGTAATCTCAGCTACTCGGGAGGCTGAGGCAGGAGAATCGTTTAAACCAGGAGGTGGAGGTTGCAGTGAGCAGAGATTGCGCCATTGCACTCCAGCTTGGGTGACAAGAGCAAAACTCTGTCTTTTTTTTTGAAAAGTGATTTTTGCCAATAAGATAGATCAAAGGAGCATCCAAACTTGCTAACAGCATTTGTTTATTTTTGAACAGATAAAAGATGAAGTATTTGAAGAAACAGAAAAAAACTTCCGAATGCAAGAAAGATTGATTAAGTCTTTTATCCGAGACCTGTCTCTCTACCTCCAGCACATCCGGGTGAGCATCAACATCGCTCCAGTTAGACTCATATACGATGTAATTCTGTCTCCTTTCCTGCTCACCCAGCATATTATTTAATGAATGTGGAGTAATCTGGACTCAAATCACTATTATGGCCCTGCGTACTTTTTGTTGAGATGCCAGTAAGTCCTTTAACAGTTAACAGCATTTAGATCAATACTGTCATATTCATTTCACAGAGGCCTAACTTTTTCCCCCCTCACTTCATCACCCTTCATCCCACACACACCTTATTTATTTTTGTTTACTTATTACAGTTCATTTTGTCAAAACCAGTTTAAAAATCAAATATTGAATACAAAAGCTAGGAAGCTGTAAACAGGAAATGTAGACAAGAGAAAGAAGAGGCAGTGAATAGGAGTAAGAGAATGTTCCTATGAGGTATGCTTCCTGATCACTTCAGCTCCCAATTTATTAATACTCAGTTGCTATAATAAGGCCTCTGAAGGTATTAGAGCCATAAATAGCTTTGAGATCTAGAGAAGCCAGGGAGATCAGGTGAGCCTCTAGGTCTTTGCTTACCCAATCAATGTTTCCTCCGTGAGGTGAGAACGAGAAGCAGCGCCCTTTCTATTCTTGTCTCTAATTTCTCTCTCTATTGATTTAATATAAGATGCTGCGAGTGTACTCAATATTCCTGTCTCTCTGATCTTTTTTGTTTTAGAGACAGAGTCTCTCTCTCTCTCTCTCTCTCACCCAGACTGGAGTGCAGTAGTGCCATTGTAGCTCAGTGCAGCCTCCAACTCCTGGATCCAAGCGATCCTCCCACCTCAGCTTCCTGAATAGCTGGGAACACAGGTGCACCCCACCATGCCTGGCTAATTTTTTTTTCTTTTTACCTGTACATGTCAAGGAAACCTGGCTAATTGTTTTAAGCAGTGATGACGTCTTACTATGTTGCCCCCTGGTCTTAAACTGGCCTCCCAAAGTGCTGGAATTATAGGCATGAGCCACCATGTCCAACTTGAATATCTGCTCTTATAGAGGAATTTCCTTAAAAGGGATCCTAAACCTTTTAAAAAATATTTTTTTAAAACTAACTGGTATAAAATTTAAAGGTACCAAAAGGCTAAGTAAAAATAATTATTCCTCCTATCCTGTCACCTGGTCATCTTCTGTAGAGGCAGTCACCACTCACCATGTTCTTCCCTCCTATCAGAGATTGTGTGGGTGTAGGTGGGAGATAAATTAGCATCTTGGGTTTTGCACTTTATTAAATCTCAGAAGTGATGTTGTAGCCATACGCAGAGGGCCATCGTTCTTTACAATTGCATAGTATAGCATTCTGTGGACATGTCATAATACATTTAACTAATCCCCTATTGGCAGATATTTAAATCGTTTGTAGTTATGAAAGATTAGAACTAGTCATACAAGGAATATCCTTATAGGTACATCATTTTCTGATCTGTGTGAGTCTGAAGGCAAGTGTACTTCTGACCCAAATGCCAAATCATATGGCAGTATGAATCTTGTCAACTATTGTTAAATGTCATAGATGCTGTAAAAGTGAAAAGTTCTACAAGCAGTATCCCTTGCTAACTCAAAGTGTTATCAAAACCAGTGGGTTTTATCTTTGCCTGCAAGAGAGGTAAAAAAGATTTCAATGTAGTTTACATTGGCATTTCTTATATTATGAATGGAGTTGAGGATATTTTCATATGTTTACATCATATTTTTCTGTGACTTACCTGTATTCTAGCATCTTTATCAGTTTGTTGATCTCTGTATTTATTAGAGGAAATAGTCCTTTTTCTGACATGGTTTGCAATATCCTCCCCTAACCTCAGTTTGTTGACTTCTGAGTTTGTTCTCTGTGGAAAAGAGTTTAAACGTGCATTATATGGCCTCTTAGTTTTGTGAGATATGTAGAAACTTTGCTATTCCAACATTTAAAATTCTCCTGTTTTAGTACTTTTATCATTCCATTGTTTTAAGATTAAATCCTTGCTCTCTGTCTGGACTTTAGTAAATCATGTTGAAGCAGGTATTCAACTTTATTTTTCCAGCTAGTTACCCAGTGGTCTATCATTTATTGAATAATTGCCACTATTTTAAATAGCAAACTTCCTCCCTTGTGTTTTAAAAATGTAATTAGGTAGGCCAGTTGCAGTGGCTCACTCCTGTAATCCCAACACTTTGGGAGGCCAAGGGGGTCGGATCACAAGGTCAGGAGTTAGAGACCAGCCTGGCCAGTATGGTGAAATCTCATCTCTACTGAAAAAGACAAATGTTAGCCAGGCATAATGGCACACTCCTGTAGTCCCAGATACTCCGGAGGCTGAGGCAGGAGAGTCACTTGAATCCAGGAGGCAGAGGTTGCAGTGAGCCGAGATTGCACTACTGCACTCCAGCCTGGGTGACAGAGTGAGACTCCATCTCAAAAAAAAAAGGTAATTAGGTAAAAATTAGGGTTTATAGAATTTTACAGAAGCACATTGGCTTAAAGTGAGAGATTTGACAAAAATATTGGGGCATGGTGCCACATACCTGTAGTCTCCGGAGGCTGAGGCGGGAGGATCACTCAAGCCCAGGAGTTGGGGGACAGGTTGAGCAACATGCAAGACCCTATCTCAAAAACAGACAGGCAAGGCATGGTGGCTCACGCCTGTAAACCCAGCACTTTGGGAGGCTGAGGCAGGCAGATCACTTGAGATTAGGAATTCAGCACTAGCCTTGCCAACATGGTGAAACCCTGTCTCTACTAAAAATACAAAAATTAGCCAGGCATGATGGCACACACCTGTAATCCCAGCTACTTGGAAGGCTGAGGCAGGAAAATCTCTTGAACCCAGCAGGTGGAAGTTGCAGTGAGCCAAGATCGTAGTACTACCACTCTAGCTTGGGTGAGAGTGAGACTCCATCTGAAAAAAATAAAAAAACAAAACACACAATATTGGGGTGACTACTGAGTATGTTTGTCTTGCTGCTTCATAGGACTTTCCCCTAATATCCCTCTCATTCTGATACCCCTCTACTGGCCATTTTCTCCCCAGGTTTCCTAAAGTGTGGCACTGTATACCTGAGCCCCGAACCCTTAAAAGGCTCACCTCCATAGCAATGACTGATGATAGCATTTTGGGTTGGGATATACGTAACATTGAGAGCCATCTGATGGAAAGATCAGTTTGGTTCTGACTGCTGACAGAAATTGAGAGAAAATGTTGAACAGTTTTGTCATGCCACAAAATGAAAAGCCTGCCAAATAATAAAATTAGATAGATTGACTGACAGCAAGAAAACTAGCAAGAACATAAGCTGAGGGCCATTGACTGTGTAATTTGGTATCTGGGTTGGCATATGGGCTGATATTTGGGGGCTTTACAGCATTCCTTTAAAAGAAAGCAAGAGGACATCATGTTTCACATTAGATCTCCCACTCAAGAGGAATTAGCAACATTCCCTGGGTTAGCTTACTGACAAAACACTGGCTTTATATGCACACAGATATAAATATTAAAGACAAAAGGTCTAAAAGTGTTATAAAAATAAAGCATCAAACCAATGTATGAGGCATGGATGGTTTTTGCTTAGGGACTTTGTTTGCCCTTGAAATAGACTAATGGAGTATTTAGTCTGTTGGGTTACAGCCTGGCACTGTAGAGATGGGGTTTCACCATGTTGATGAGGCTGGTCTTGAAAGAAAGCCAGGAAAACCAGCCTGGGCTTCAAACTGTCACTATCAGGAGGAGTTGACTATGTGACAGTGGAGTCAGCAAACAAAACAGACAAAAGTCTCTGCTTTTATGGAGCTTGCATTTTCACTAGGATGGTGGGTGAGGAAGATCAGGACTGTAAGCAAGTATTAGTCAATTCTAGTGCATGTGAGGGGGTATTTTTCACAAAGAAAGAAAGGAAGCAGCACAGCAAGAGATATTGGGAATGCCAGAGTCGGATGGGAAACCAGATCGTGATGATCAATAGGGTACCAGGGCAATTGTCTTTGAGATGGTGACAGCATGAACCAAGACTTGAAGAAGGAGAGGTGATTGGTTATTATCCTAACACTGTAGGAATCGTCTTGGTTCTAATTTGATAATTTACTTCTTGGTAAATTAAGAAACCCTATTGGGGCTGGGTGTGGTGGCTCATGCCTGTAATCCCAGCACTTTGGGAGGCAGAGGCAGATAGATCACCTGAGGTCAGGAGTTTGAGACCAGCTTGCCCAACATGGCAAAACCCTGTCTCTACTAAAAATGCAAAAAACTAGTGTGGTGGTGGACACCTGTAATCCCGGCTACTCAGGAGGCTGAGGCAGGAGAATCACTTGAACCCGGGAGGTGGAGATTGCAGTGAGTCAGGATCACACCACTGCACTCCAGCCTGGGCAAGAGTGAAATTCCATCTCAAAAAAAACAAAATAAGGAAACCCTGCTAAGGACATAGGGGAATGCTAAAGAGATGATAAAAGCCCTCACCAATTTTTTAATAATTTAAAGTCTTAGACTTTTCTCTGTGCCCCATTAGTCATAGTTTATGAAAATATGCTTATTTCAAATCTAAAATACCAAAGTAGTGAGAAAATTTCACATTATGGAACTCATTTTTCCCAGACTGCTATTCTGGGTGATGGATGACAAAGGCTGGAAAGTTCCATCTGTTCTGACTTGTGTCTGTCCTAACTGGCTCCAGGAGTCGGCATGTGTGAAAGTGGTGGCTGCTGTGAGCATGTGGGATGTGTGCATGGAGAGAGGACACCGAGACCTCGAGCAGTTTGAAAGGGTGCATCGCTACATCAGCGACCAGCTCTTCACTAATTTTGTAAGTAACCTTTTCTTCAAAAGTTGGCCCCCTTCCCGAGGTCATCTCAAATACATCAGCTCATGCAAAAGTCAGTTCCACAGACACAGGCCCTGGGCACCAGGCACATTAGTGATCCTTTAGCTATATTTGTATTGGGGTTGGATATTACCAACATGACTTTCAGTTAGAGGGAAATGTAGGACCTATGTCTTTACAAACAGGTTTTTTAAAAAATAGCTTGTGATTAATTTAGTTACAGAGGACAAAGGAAGACTAGGCAACTAGATTCACTCTGATCAAATAATAACAACTGGCCGGGTACAGTGGCCCAGCCTGTAATCCCAGCATTTTGGGAGGCCAAGGCGGGCGGATCACCTGAGGTTGGGAGTTTGAGACCAACCTGACCAACATGGAGAAACCACGTCTCTACTAAAAATACAAAATTAGCCAGGCGTGGTGGCACATACCTGTAATCCCAGCTACTCAGGAGGCTGAGGCAGGAGAATCGCTTGAACCCAGGAAGTGAGCCAAGATCACACCACTGCACTCCAGCCTGGGCAACAGGAGTGAAACTGTCTCAAAAATAAATAAAAATAACTATTAGGAGTAATAACTTGAAGAGGGTCCAGGCGAGTTACTTATGCCTGTAATCCTAGCACTTTGAGAGGTGGTGGCAGGCAGATCACTTGAGGTCAGGAATTCAAGACCAGCTTGGTGAACATGGTGAAACCACGTCACTACTAAAAATACAAAAATTAGTAGGACGTGGTAGTGGGCGCCTGTAATCCCAGCTACTCAGGAGGCTGAGGCCAGAGAATTGCTTGAAACCAGGAGGCAGAGGTTGCAGTGAACCATGATCCCACCACTGTATTCCAGCCTGGGAGACAGAGCGAGACTCCACCTCAAAAAACCTTGAAGATGAATATTTAGGAACATAGTTAATATGTTACCAGAGATTTGAGATGGTAAAAACTACTTTATGAAGAAAGTACTAAAGACCAAATTTCTTGAGAAATTCTAAATCCATTTATGTGGGATTGTTTAATCCCTAGTGGAAAAAACCAGATGGGGTTTGATAGCTTCTTGGGCTCTATGGGTGGCCTGAGGGTGAAAAAGACATGCCCACCTGGGGAGCTGACAGGTGTTCTAATTGTACATTATTTTTAATAAGATGCTACTACATGCCTGCTTATGTTCTTTATGTATTCATTGGCCTACCCTTAATATCTGTCCCCTAGAATTAAAGAGAAATTTTTTTAGGGGGAACGAGAGTCTAACTCTGTCACCCAGACTGGAGTGCAGTGGTGCAATCTCGGCTCACTGCAACCTCCACCTCCCAGATTCAAGCAATTCTCCTACCTCAGTCTCCAGAGTAGCTGGGACTACAGGCATGTGCCACAACACCTGGCTAATTTTTGTATTTTTAGTAGAGACTGGGTTTCACCAGGCTGGTCTTGAACTTCTGAACTCAAGTGATCTGCCCATCTTGGCCTCTCAAAGTGCTGGGATTACAGGTATGAGCCCTGGTTCCTGGCCAAGAGAAAAATTCTTTGGAAGGTACAGATAGATATTACCTGATTATGATTAAAGGTTTATGAGTATATAAAAGTTACTCTATTCCCGATTTATATAACTAAATCTGCAGTTAAATTCAAGCTATATGGACATGTACACATATTAAATGTTACCAGATAAACTATCACGTCTGGTTTCTAATGCACACATCATATCAATGAGCAGCTTAGCATTTATCAACTCGAGGAGCTCAAGTGAGATTCGCATATTTTGCATACTCTTTGGTGTGGGAATTGTTGAAGTATCAGTGAGAAGTCTTGTGGAGTATTTGAGTAGAGGCTAATCACAAATGTGGGATACTATCCAACTGAGCAATGTGCCTTTCTCATCCCTACAGAAGGAGAGGACAGAGCGGCTTGTCATCTCCCCCTTAAATCAGTTACTGAGCATGTTTACGGGGCCCCATAAGCTGGTACAGAAACGCTTTGACAAGCTCCTGGACTTCTATAACTGTACAGAACGGGCAGAGAAGCTAAAGGACAAGAAGACCCTGGAGGAGCTGCAGTCGGCCCGGAACAACTACGAGGCCCTGAATGCGCAGCTGCTGGACGAGCTGCCCAAGTTCCACCAGTACGCCCAGGGCCTCTTCACCAACTGTGTCCACGGCTATGCCGAAGCCCACCGTGACTTCGTGCACCAGGCTCTGGAGCAGTTAAAGCCACTGCTTTCAGTGAGTTTCTTACTCCTTCGGTGGGATAATCATCTGTGGCCTTCACCTGGTATTTTTCTGGGAAAAATGGTAGCATGGTTTGAAACATTATCTGAACTACATAAACTGAATGTGTCATTAGTTCAGTCCTTTCAGGTATGTATGTATGTATTAATGAATGACAGAGTCGAGCTCTGTCCCCCAGGCTGGAGTGCAGTGGCATGATCTCGGCTCACTGCAGCTTCTGCCTCCTGGGTTTAAGTGATTATCTGCCTCAGCCTCCTGAGTAGCTGGGATTACAGGTGCATGCCACCACGCCTGGCTAATTTTTGTATTTTAGTAGAGATGGGGTTTCACTGTGTTGGCCAGGATGGTCTTGATCTCCTGACCTCTTTATCCACCCACCTTGGCCTCCCAAAGTGCTGGGGTTACAAGGATAAGCCACTGTGCCCAGCCAGGAATTCTTGATCCCTTGATGGTGCCATGAAGCCTGTGGCTTCTGAAACATCTCTTTCCTTCTTGAGCAGTTTCCAGAAGAGTCAGCCAACCTGGCCCGCAGGCAGTGCCCCGGAGAGCTTTGTGTCTTGCGTCAGGCTGCTATGTCGGTAGCGCAGAGAGTGAGCTGCCGCTGAACTTCAGCTTCCAGTAGTTCTAATGAGACTTTGTCAGTCCTGGGATCTTTCATCCGTGTTTTCTTCTTTTCTCTATCCCGGCTCTTCCCACGGACTCCAGTTACTTAAAGTGGCTGGCAGGGAAGGAAACCTGATTGCCATCTTTCACGAAGAGCACAGCAGAGTTCTGCAGCAACTCCAGGTTTTCACCTTCTTCCCGGAGTCTCTTCCAGCCACTAAGAAACCATTTGAGAGGAAAACCATCGACCGCCAGTCTGCTCGAAAGCCGCTCCTGGGCCTGGTGAGTAGGGAACTGAGAGGAGCTGCCCAGCTTTGGGGTGAAGAGTGGGAACTCTGCAGGCAGGCGCCGGGCCCAGATCCACTATTGGGGTTTCTGTACTTCATAATGAATGGAGAATAGTGGTTGCATTCTCACCTGTCCTGGGCTCCTGCATTTGCCGAGTATTAACTCATGAGTTCATTAATTGAGGGAACTGATTTAAGGGCATATTAATTCAGCCAGACCTCCCTATTTTTGATCAGGTATTCATAAAAGTAATACAACTAAACAGTTAATGGTTGCCTACCTTTTTTACCTGTAGGCTTTAACTCAGTTCTTCTATATTTTAAAAATTAGGATAACACACACCAGACTATATGGGTTTACAATCTAGAGGACTGCTGATACGTCTTTGCTTACAATATTTTTGTCCCATATACGATCCCATGGACATTAATTTATATTACTTTAAAAGGGAGAATTGAATTATGATTTATTTTTTGAGACAGAGTCTTGCTCTGTCACCCAGGCTGGAGTGCAGTGGTGCCATCTCGGCTCACTACAACCTCCACCTCCTGGGTTCAAGTGATTGTCCTGCCTCGGTCTCTGGAGTACCTGGGATTATAGGCATGCATCACCATGCCTGGCTAATTTTTGTATTTTTAATAGAGACAGGGTTTTACTATGCTTACCAGACTAGTTTTGAACTCCTGGCCTCAAGTGTGCTGGGATTACAGGTGTGAACCACTGCGCCCAGCCTGAATTTATCATTACCTTAATTTTTTCTTATGATTTACTTGCTTTCACAGATGGAGAACTCAAGATAGATGAACCTAACTGAGAATTTTCCTAACAAAATACAAGACCTACTAATGTCACTTAGATATTTCGATTTTTTTAAAGTGACATTTTAATTACAAGTTACAAGAAAACAAATGTAAGAATAGGTGTGTGTTAAATTTTCTTAACTTATAGAGGCATCAGACATTGCCTAAGGGTTCATGGTTTTCACCTAGCCACATGGGCTGGCTTTATCACAAATACATCTGATGGGGGTGATGGGGCAGTGACTGACTATTCCTGCCTCATTTCTCAGACTGGCTGCATGTTGGGATTAAATATGGCTGCTGGGGTAATGGCCATTGAGGGATTTTTGTTGATGTATCTCCTCTTGCCTTTCAGCCAAGTTACATGCTACAGTCAGAAGAACTCCGGGCCTCCCTCCTGGCCAGGTATCCCCCTGAAAAACTCTTCCAAGCTGAGCGGAACTTTAATGCTGCCCAAGACTTGGATGTCTCACTTTTGGAAGGTGACCTGGTGGGTGTGATTAAGAAAAAAGATCCTATGGGCAGTCAGAACCGCTGGCTGATTGACAATGGAGGTAAGAATCTTAAGCAGCAGGTGAATGTAACTATTTTTTAAAAAAGAAAGTAGTTTTGGCTACACCCAAATCTTAACTAGGCCAGAAAAAAAAAGTGGCTTTGATTAAGGGGAACAATAACCTTAACCTTCTGTAGAGTGTGAAGATCATTACTGAAACAAAACCTGTTTTCGTTTTGACACATTCCAGAGGAGACACCGTTGCTTATCTTGCAAGCTCTTGCCACGTCTTACAGCACTTACAGGCAGGAAGTCCTGCGTCCCGGCATCCTGTTCCTTCTTAGCCTGTTCCCAGTATGCCACTAAATAAGCTGCCCTATTCCAGTTTTTTTTGTTTTTTGAGACGGTCTTGCTCTGTCGCCCAGGCTGGAGTGCAGTGGCACAGTCATAGCCTACTGTAACCTGAAACTCCAGGGTTCAAGGGATCCTCCTGCCTTAGCTGGGACTACAGAGGTACCATCATGCCCCGCTAATTTTTTAATTATTTTGTAGATATGAGGCCTTGCCTCGTTGTCCAGGCTAGTCTCTAACTTCTAGGCTCAAGCCATCCTCCTGCCTTGACCTCCCAAATGCTGGGATTATAGGTGTGAGCCACCGTGCCCATCACCTCTTCCAATTTCCTTGAATTTGTCTTGTGGAAATTAAAAACCTGTGGGATTTCATTTGTTTTTTTCTCCCCCTAACAGTTTTACCACATGACTATTTAGGGAATTACTTTAAAAACAGCTCACAGTTTTTTTGGAGGGGGAGTGATTTATAGAATTTTAATAAGTGTACAAGGGGTAATACTGACCTGTAATCCCTTTTCCACAATTCCAAAATCCAAAATAGCCCTAAAACACAAGGATTTTTTTTTCAGAACCCTTTTGCCAAAACCTGAACGAAGGTGATGTGTGACTATAATTGTAACTTACCCTTTGGTGTAAATAGTCGTGTGTAGATTTTTCATTTTTATTATTTTTTGAGACAGTCTAGAACTGTCACCCAGGCCGAGGGCAGTGGCACAATCTCAGCTCACTGCAACCTCCGCCTTCCAGGCTCAAGCAGTTCTCCTGCCTGAGCCTTGCAAGTAGCATACACTACCACACCACGCTAATTGTAGAGATGGGGTTTCACCATGTTGGCCAGGCTGGTCTCCAGCTCTTGACTTCAGGCGATCCACCCACCTTGACCTCCCCAAGTGCCAGGATTACAGGCATGAGCCATAGTGCCCGGCCTTATTTTTTAAATGCTTGATTGCAATCTGATTCAGCCAAGAGGTTGGTTATATCATGGATAGATAAGTACAGCTCCAACATAAATGACATACCATCAGAACTTTCCCATTTGCAATGATGTGAGATATTTAAGGCTTTATTTTGTTTATAACTGACACATACTTGTTCATATCTATGGAATATGGTGTGATAATTTTTTTTTTTTTGAGACGGGGTCTAGCTTTGTCACCCAGGCTGGATTGCAGTGATGCGATCTTGGCTCACTGCAGCCGCCACCTCCCAGGCTCAAGCAATCTTCCCGCCTCAGCCTCCTGCATAGCTGGGACCAGAGGCATGCACCACCATGCCCAGATAATTTTTTTATTTTTGCATTTATTTTTTATTTATAGTAAAGACAGAGTCTCCCTGTGTTGCCCAGGCTATAAGCTTGTTACTTTTTTTTTGAGACGGAGTCTCGCTCTGTCACCAGGCTGGAGTGCAGTGGCACAATCTCGGCTCACTGCAGCCTCCACCTCCCAGGTTCAAGTGATTCTCCTGCCTCAGCCTCCTGAGTAGCTGGGACTATAGGCATGAGCCACCGCGCCCAGCCTAAGCTTGTCATTTCTTTGTGGTGAGAACATTTAGAATCCTCGCTTCTAGCCATCTTAAAATATACATTATTAGCTCTAGTCACCTTACTGTGCAATAGGACGCCAGAGCTTCTTTCTCCTAACTTTGTACCTGTTGAGCAACCTCTCCCTATTCTTACCTGCCCCATAACCAGACCTCCCTCTCCACCACCCCAGCCTCTGGTAACCAGCATTCTACTCCGAACTTCTATGGGATTATATGGTATTTGTGTTTCTGTGCCAGGCTTATTTCACTTAACATAATGTCCTCCAGGTCCAACCATGTGGCCACAAATGACAGGATCTGATTCTGAATATTAACAGAATTGATTATGGGGTGCTGACCCTGCTGGGGGGGTTTACAAAATATGTAGTACAGGTACTTGACTACCTTCCCAGAATTAAAAGAATCTGAATTCCAAAACATGTCTGGCCCTAAGCGTTTTAGATAGGGATTGTGGTCCCATGCAATAGACATCTATGTACTCGCCACCCAGAACTGAAAAATTTCACATTTCTTGATTTCTTTAAAAGCATCTTGTGAATTTTTTCTCCCCACTTCTGCTTATCCAGAACAAGAGATTAGAAGTGGGAAAGGAAGGACAGAGGATGGAGCCTATTATGGTGACAGCAGGTGACAGCTGCTGATGGGGTCAGAGACAGATGGACCCCCTGTAAAAAGACCAAGCTGTTTAAGAAAGTGCTCCATTCTTTGGTTTTTATCTACTCAAACTTGAGCAGTGGTAGCAAGAAGCGCACAGTATTCAGATCAGCTGTTCAACCCTCTCCCCTTCCCGTGTCCCCAGGGCTCTTCTCCATTCATACAACAGATGTCTATGGAGGGTCTGCTGTGTGTGTCTTTTCAGGTACAAGAAATGCATCAAAGATCAAGAGAGTGATGGCCCTTGTTCTCATGGAGGCTACATACTCTCGGTCTGTGCCTTGACAGTGCTATGAAAAATTAGCATGTGAATCCTCACACAATCCCTAATTTATACTTAAGTTTTAGCTGAAAGCTCCCTTGGTCATCATCTTGGGCAATTTATAAACATGAACATGTGCAGTACATGTTACATGTATATTCTAACATAAACTGCTTCCTACATTAGTACCTTCTCCCAGTATATCCAGACTCCCAGAGCAAAGGATTCAAGTGTCCTGGAAGGAAAGAAGGCAGGGAAGCCTATGGAGGGGTTTCTTGAGCTGAGACTTTTCTTCGAGATGGAGTTTTGTTCTTGGTGTCCAGCTTGGAGTACAATGGCACAGTCTTGACTCACTGCAACCTCCAGCTCCTGGGTTCAAGCAATTCTCCTGTCTCAGCCTCCCAAGTAGCTGGGACTACAGGCGCCGACCACTATGCCTAATTTTTTTTTTTTTTTTTAAGTAGAGATGGGGTTTCACCATGTTGGCCAGGCTAGTCTTGAACTCCTGACCTTGGGTGATTCACTCACCTCAGTCTCCCAAAGTGCTGGGATTATAGGCATGAGCCACTGCATCTGACCTTTTAATAGAGATGAAGCCTCGCTGTGTTGACCAGGCAGCTGGACTCAAAAGATCCTCCCATCTCAGCTTCCCAAAGAGCTGGGATTACTGCCTTCGCGCCCGGCCGAGGCTGGTTCTTAACTCCTATCCGCGCTTGGTATATTTGCACATAGGCTTAGTGAAGTCTTCCTCTTAAGCATGATCTAGGTGTCCTATGACATTCTCTTCCCATACCCATTCCCACACATACAGTTGTTTTCATTATTGTCTTCTTGGTTGGTCGAGGGCCTCCTGGGCACACGTCTGCCGTGAGGTTATGACATGAATGAACCTGCAGGCAGCTGCAGCTCTTCAGCTCTACCTATACACATCACATCCTGGGACTGAGTATTCCAAGACGCTTTGGCACTAGGCATCTTATTTTGTGTCTCTCACTATTGGCCTGGCTTTTAAGTTTTTGTTTTACTCTCTTCATTTTACAGATGAATGACCTAGCTTTTAGACCAGTTTTTTCTCTCGATTCCCTGCTCCCTCCATCTGTCCATCCTTCTGCTAAGAGTTGTTTATATTTCCTGTTTCCTTTGTAGTCACCAAAGGCTTTGTGTACAGCTCCTTCCTAAAGCCCTACAATCCTCGCCGCAGCCACTCCGATGCCTCTGTGGGCAGCCACTCCTCCACAGAGTCTGAACACGGTAGCTCCTCCCCCAGGTTCCCACGCCAGAACAGCAGCAGCAGCCTGACCTTCAACCCCAGCAGCATGACTGTGTCCTTTACCTCAGGTTCTTGCCCGAGGCAGCCTCAAGATGCATCTCCACTGAAGGAATGTGACCAAGGGACTCTCGGTGCATCCCTGAATCTGGGTAATTCAGAGAGTGGTCCTTCCAGATGCCCTTCAGACCCAGACTCTACTTCCCAGCCAAGGTCAGGGGACTCTGCAGATGTAGCTAGAGATGTAAACCAACCCGCTGCCACCCCGAGGAGCCACCAGAACTTCAGGCATCCAGAAACAGTTGGCTACTCTGTACCAGGACGAAATGGACAAGGTCAAGACCTCATAAAAGGATGTGCAAGAGCAGCCCAGGCTCCTGAAAACAGAAGTCCGGAGCCAGAAAGCAGTGAGGCAGAAGGCAACCAGGTGAGTGCACGCCCGACCTGCCACTGTGGCCCACGCGGCAGCAGATGTGTTGCGTTACAGGCAGGGGTGAGGCAGAAGCGGCTGGCCTGAGGCCTAGGGTGACCTGAGATAAGCTCGCAGCACAAAGAATTTCAAGGAATCTGATGGCAGAGCCTCTGAGCACCTTCCCTGGCTAACACTTCACAGGCTGTTCCTGGACCCCTCTGTGTCACTGGGCGTTTAAAAGGTGCCATAATGAAAACTTTTACTCTTCCAGTTCACTAATTCTTTAATTGTATAACATCTGTTTACTCCACTTCTTTGGTTTTTGATTCAAGTAACTGTATTTTTATTTCTAAAATTTAGAAATGAAATTCTGCCCATTTCAGTTTTTCTTTTTGAGATGGACTCTGTTGCCCAGGCTGGAGTGCAGTGACAAGATCTCAGCTCACTGCAACCTCAGCCTCTTGAGGAGCTGGGATTATAGGTATGCACCAACACATCGGGCTAATTTTTATATTTTCAGTAGAGACAGGGGCTTCACCACGTTGGCCAGGCTGGTCTTGAACTGCTGGCCTCAAAAGTGGTTTGCCCAACTTGGCCTCCCAACGTCCTGGGATTACAGGTGTGAGCCAGCATGCCCAGCCCCAGTTTTTCCTGTTCTCTTTGTAATGGCCTGGTCCTGTTTACAAATTTGATTGTAGTCTTTGTATCTTAAACATTTTGGGGTTTTTTTTGTTTTGTTTTTAAGAGACAGAGTCTTGCTCTCTGTCTCCCAGGCTGGAGTGCAGTGGCACTATCTTGGCTCACTGCAACCTCTGCCTCCCGGGTTTAAGAAATTCTCCTGAGTGGCCAGGCATGGTGGCTCACAGCTATAATCCCAGCACTTTGGGAGGCCGAGGCGGGAGGATCACAAGGTCAGGTTATGGAGACTATCCTGGCCAAGGTGGTGAAACCCCATCTCTACTAAAGTACAAAAAAGTTTAACCGGGTGTGGTGGCATGCACCTGTAGTCCCAGCTATCGGGAGGCCGAGGCAGGGGAATCACTTGAACTTGGGAGGAGGTGGTTGCAGTCAGCCGAGATGGCGCCACTGCACTTCAGCCTGGCGACGGAGTAAGACTCCATCTGGAAAAGAAAAAAATTCTCCTGCATCAAACTCCCTAGTAGCTGAGACTGTTTAGTAGAGATGGGGTTTCACCATGTTCGTCAGGATGGTCTTGATCCCCACCTTGGCCTCCCCATTGTGCTGGGATTCCCGCTGTGAGCCACCACACCTGGCCGTATCGTGAACATTTTAAACCTGCATGCTTTAAAGCCACTTTCAGATTCATAGCTGCAGAGTCTCCACTTTACCTTCTGTTGCCTTTGCTCGCCCTTCAGTGGAGCGTCTTCCCTTGTTGATGGTCAGGTTTGTCTGCGAGCTCATCTCAGCAGGATTTGCCCTCATGGGAAGGCCCAGTTGCATCCTGGGTTGTAGAGGTGCTGCCCCTGCCAGTGTCTGGATTCAGAGGCCAGTTTTTGCACTTTCTCAGTTTGAGCTTCCCACAGCACATTCCTCAGTGCCACAGCCGAGTTTCGTGCATGCTTGTTTTTCTGGCGATTTCTCTTAATACCCATGGCCCGGGTCAAATATCTCCATTCTGGGCCTACTCAGTAGACAGTTGTTATTTTATACACAAGGGGGAGAAAAGGACCTTTCTTAGATTCTGACTTTGAGCAGGGAATGTAGCTGTAGTCTCATCAGCTCCTGTCCCTGACCAGGTCCTAAAGCTCCGGCCCTGGGTGTGTGTCCCTCCTTAGGCCCCCATGGGCCTCATGGCTTCTCCTCCTAATCCCTGAGCCCCTCCCTTTGCTGGGCATTAGACCTTTGTGGCACCTAGAGATCAACTTTTCTTTCTTTGAAGCTGGCTGTGGTTTCTGGAGTTTTTCAATTCAGAATTTGCGTTTGAGGTATGGAAGGGTATGCTCATCTCCTACCCTTTAAAGCAACTCTGAGAGATTGAAAAGGTGTGAATTTTTTTTTTTTTTTTTTTTGAGATGGATTTTACTCTTGTTGCCCAGGCTAGAGTGCAATGCGCTAATCTCGGCTCACTACCACCTCTCCCTCCTAGGTTCAAGTAATTCTCCTGCCTCAGCCTCCAGAGTAGCTGGGATTACAAGCATGCGCCACCACATCCAGCTAATTTTGTGTTTTTAGTAGAGATGGGGTTTCTCCATGTTCATCAGGCTGGTCTTGAACTCTCGACCTCAGGTGATCCACCCACCTCAGCCTCCCAAAGTGCTGGGATTACAGACGTGAGCCACCTCACCTGGTTGAATTTTTTTTTTTTTAAATAAATAGATTCCTGTTCTGTTACTCAGGCTGGAATGCAGTAGTGCAGTCTTGGCTTACTGCAACGTCTACCTCCTGGGTTCAGGCAATTCTCCTTCCTCAGCCCCCAGAGTGGCCGAGAATCACAGGTACTTGCCACCACACCCAGCTGTTTTTGGTAGAAATGGGGTTTTACCATGTTGGCCATCTGGTCTGGAACTCCTGACCCCTAGTGATCCGCCCACCTTAGCCTCCCAAATTGATGTTTTCTTTGAATCATCCTTATTATGGTAGCCATCATCCATATGTACCTATTTAATGTTCGTTAAAATTAAGAAAGATGAAAAATTGAGTTCTTCTGTCTCGCTAGCCGTATTTCAGGGGCTCAGTAGCCACATGTGGGCATGTGGATGTGGGACCCTCCCCTTCACGGCATGAAGTTCTCTTGGATGGTGTTGCTCCCAGCAATTTCCCATTTTCTCTCTCTCCCTCACACAGGTCTATTTTGCTGTCTACACCTTCAAGGCACGAAACCCAAATGAGCTGAGCGTGTCAGCCAATCAGAAACTCAAGATCCTCGAATTTAAAGATGTTACAGGAAATACAGAGTGGTGGCTAGCTGAGGTTAACGGGAAGAAGGGCTACGTTCCATCCAATTATATCCGAAAAACCGAGTACACCTGAGCCCGTGCTGCCCGCCACCCAGCCTCACTGCTTTCAGTCTGCCGAGGGTTCTGGCGGCCTACCAGGAGGGCACCTGCTTCTGAGACACAGGCCCTGTCTGCGTTGCTTAACTGTGGCATGGTGGAGCACACCACAGATCTTGTTCTTCTCAACTGGGTTGTGAACCTTGATGCTCACTAGAATCTCTAGAATTTGAAATGGACCCTGGGGCTTTGCAGATGACTTAGTGACCATGAGAAGAGAGACAAGTCTTGGAGCTGGCCTTTGGAAAGGAGAAACTTGCAAGCAGAAGCCCAGTGACCTGTGTCTGCAGGAAGCTGTGCTCTAGCAATAGACAATGTTGGCATTGGTTGTGCTGTACTACGTTTGGGGTGGCCCCATGTTCCATGCTCAGACAGCAACTCAGATGAAGAGAAGAATTAATGGCTCTGGGTACCCCACGAGGCAGTGCTTGCATGTGGCCAGGAGTGTGTTGGGATTGAACCAAACTTAGTGCTTCAAAGCTCCTGGGACACCTCCACTGCCCAGCACACATTCTCATAAACATACTTCCCCTCATTTCAACACTACCTTCTGTAATCTTGTTTCTTTCACTCTATTCCCAGATTGGTTATGCAAAATTCAACTGCCTTCTACTTTTAGAAGTGTTTAGGGTCTTTATTTTCTGTTGATCCTTCATCTGAAAGATTCTCTTCCCTTGTTAGATACAATCACTGACAGTTTTTGAGATGGGGTCTTGCTATGTTGCCCAGGCTGGTCTTGAACTCCTGGACTCAAGCAACCCTTGTGCCTCCACCTCCCTGCTGGGATTACAGGCATGAGCCATCACACCCCAGCCTTAATGATACCTTTCTGATGGTCATCTTTTCTTTACACAGTCTGTGTGTAATGTCTGGTGGCCCCCTCCCTGGGCTCAATAACCAATAGATTTTCCTAGAATAACGGTATGAGAGCTCCAGCCTTTCCATTAAAAGTATTACTTCTGCCTCGAGCTGAAACCAGTTGAGCCTAGTGGAAAACTGGATGTCTTTCTCCTTCATCCAAGCAGTCTACGACTGTTTAGTTACATCTGTAGATACAGACAACAGAACACATGTGACTTACTTGAATTGGGATAAGGCATTCCAGAAGTAGCTTATCCTAGACTTGGAAATTAGATTTTCTTTTTCACCACTAACTTCTGTGCTTCAGAGATGACATTCAGAGCCAGATTCTCAAGTGCCTGATCATACCTCCCAGTCTCAGGAAGATATCTGCTACCCCTTAGACCAAGAATCTTAAGATCTTCCCCAGCTATGAAGCCTATCTTGGAATGGGAAACCATGAGTTTTGTCTTTTAAAAGAAAAGGAAGAAAGAATAGCCCTACAGCCCCTGCCCCTCCAAATGCACATTTAGCCTTAAACCCTGGGAGTCTGGGGAGACACCATGGAGCCCTTACATCCACAGTGTCTCTGCTGGTCATGGTCAGAAGGCAGTAACGCGAGTCCTTCTGTGAAGAGTGTTTCTATTTAGAGGTGTTTATATTTAAGTAGTTCTTTTATAAATAAAAGCATTTCTAATCACCATGGATGTTTTCTTGTTTTCTCCCCATGTTTAAGCTGAAAGATTTTCCTGGGCTTCTGGGGATGCCTTCTTGACAATGAGTGATGCCCAGATTCTAGGAGAACGGAAGAATTCAATGGTTTCTGAAGAAACCCAGGTCCAAAGTCATTTTTTCAAATATGTCAACAGAATCTGTATATACTCAGGCTGGGTGCTGTGGCTCACACCTGTAATCCCAGCACTTTGGAAGGCCAAGGCAGGTGGATCACTTGAGGCCAAGAGTTTGAGACCAGCCTGGCCAACATGGTGAAACCCCGTCTCTACTGAAAATACAGAAATTAGCCTCATGTGGTGCTGCACAGCTGTAGTCCTGGCTACTAAAGTGGCTGAGAATTGCTTGAATCTGGTGGCAGAGGTTGCAGTGAGCCAAGATCACACCACTGCACTCCATCCTGGGCGACAGCAGGACCCTGTCTCTAGAAAAAAAATTTTTTTAAATCATCTGTGTATTCAAAAGATGTCCATGCTGTAGGTGATCACCTCTATTTTCAGCTATCTTGTCCTGTAAAGTTCTAGCAGAACAGAAGAGCCAGGATCTCTAGGGGACAAGTATTTCCCTGATGGTGCAGATGTGGACACTGATACACGAGATTATCTAACAAGGTCACAGTAGCAGCTCAGGCAGTTGGGGGCAGGGAAGGGAATGGGGCTAGTGGCAGAGATGGGATTGAAGACAGTATGGTGGGTGACAGTGAAGCAATCACCCGGTATTGTTAAGGAATAGCCACAGTTGAATGGGTTGGCTGTGGGAAAGCAGCTTACCAGTCATCTGGGCCACTCTTTCATTTGCTAGAGTAGGAAAATGGGGTCCAGAGACATTCTGACTTGCCCGAGTTATACATCAAGTTTTTGAGGGGTTGTCAATTGAAACTCAGGCTCAAGCTATGTCTTTCTGTGTACCTTGTTCTGGAGCCAGACTGGCTTCAGACATTAAACAGCTTTGTGATGTTGGCAACTTAACCGACCTTTGCCTCGGTTCCCTGGTTGAGGTAGAGATAGTAATAGGATCAAGGATTCATTGAGTTACTACATGCAGCGTGCTGGAACAGGACAGCTGCAAGATGCTGGAATAGGACTTTCAGTGCTTGTTCTCCCACAGAAACATCTTAAACAACTATCCATGCATGAAAATACCCTAAGAGCTAAGAAAGCCATGTGAAATGACAGCATCTGGGTGTAGCAGGCAAATATTAATAAGATGGATTGGAGAGGGCAGGGAAGACATGTTCACATGACCTGTGGTGACCCCTCCCTCAGCCACAGGCAGCACAGCACACATCAAAACACCCTCTGCATCGGGGGAAGAGAGGGAGGCGAGTCCCAGATTCAACTGTGGACCTCAGCACGAACCCCAGCAAAACCCAGTGCCCGGCAGGCCCTCACAGCCCCAGAATCTAGGCTGGTAGCTATGCACTGAGCCCCCAGGCCTGCCTGTAGCATAGAAGGGTCACAGAGGAATGAGACCACCAAGGACACTCATGTTACTCATGTTTGCTCAAGACCACACACCTGCCCACACTCTTGGTAGAGTAGTAAGGGCCTAGTATGACAAGCCGCTATTACTATAGATCGCCTATCTATAGATCTAAGATAGATAGATCCCAGATTTCTAGCTTTGGAAAAACAGAAGACAGCAGAAAAGTGATGGGTGCCAATGGACCATCCAGCTGGAAAGGGGAAAGAAATTATACATGCAAAGCATTTCAACAGGATTGGTGCTTAGTACTGAGTTCACAATGAGTTAAATCATTGATCCCTTTCCTTATGTTTCACTCTTGAGTCAAGCCATAAGGAAGAGGAACCCGGAAACATAGTCCTGGATGGAGATTGTGTCTTGCAGGAGCTGGTTGTTACCAGCCTGTACCCATCGCTCCCACAGCACCATCCCCGCCCAAAGCACCCACCATCAAACTCCCCTTCCAGCTCTGCAGGTTCACGAGGAGGTTTGTGTGAAGGAATCACATCAGATATAGGTAAGAAAGGTTCAGGTAGCCCACACCTGTAATCTCAGCACTTTGGGAGGCCTAGGCAGGTGGATCACTTGAGGTCAGGAGTTCAAGACTAGCCTAGCCAACATGGTGAAATCCAGTCTCTAAAAAAATTTAATTTAAAAAGTAAAATGAATGAATGAATGAATGAAAAAAAAAGTAAAAGATTCAGACATTAGTGAGCCACTCTCTTCTTGCCTTACTGTCCTATCTCAACATCTCTATGCATCCAGAACACTTTCTTAAAGCAAAGACCTACTTCAAAAGCCATGAAGTGTAGTACAGAACTTTACTGAACATTTCTTGTGGATATGAAAGCGGACAACCCCACCTATGACAAGGCAAAACCTCCTGTAAACATTCCTTTCAACATCTCAATGCAAGACTTCTACTTCTTCCAGGGTCAGTCCAACTCGCTGTCAGTATTCCTCTCCCCCCACTTTCCTACTGCCAAGCTTTCCTCTTCTTCCCTGTTCTCCTCCCCTTTTTAGGTCAAAGGACTGAGTTTCTTCCCAGGCCTCTACCCCAAGTACTAACAACATCACACCAGAACAAAGGCCTCACGGCCACACAGTACAAATAAACAAAAGACTCTGGGAATATGAGGGGATGACCAGACGTTTATACTTAGTCATTTCACATTGCATACGATGCTGACATGAGTGCCTTGGTTCAAGGAATATCCCATGGCACACAACATCGAGAGTCCAAAAGCTTAGCATCTTCCACTCACTGAGCCAGGCACTGTGCCAAGGTTTATGCTGCATTATCCTATGTCCCCCCACTCCCCCACAAAAGGACACTACAAGGTGTATAGAAATAACTGATGCTCAGATCCCAGCAGGTCGAGGCTGCAGGAAGCCATGATCGCACCACTGCAGTTCAGCCTGGACAACAGAGTGAGACCCTGTCTCAAAAACAGAAATAAAAACTGATGTTCAGAGGATAAGCAACAACCAGGTTTGCCCAGATAGAAATAGTAAGACTCAGATTTCAATGCCAGCTCTGACAGCAAAGCTTGGGTATGTAACCCATTGCTATACACCCACGTGCGAGCACAGCAGCTCATGTGTACAGCCAAAAGGACTTCGGCCCTAAGCCATTGAATGGGCCTCCCTAGTCAGTTCTGTGGGAGCCCTCATCTAAAACAGAGGACACTGGTCCTTTAAACCTCGGAAGGATTGAACAGCAGTAAGAGTTTACGCCAGTCTCCATTGCTTTAGATCAATGTGGAAGCAACACGTAAGGTCCAACTCTCCTCCAGGGCCTGGTCTACACAGAGCAGTCTGGAGCCTTGCCCCTGCTGCCTCTTCCTTAACCCTTGGTTTTCTTGGAGTTCTAATCCTCTAAATCCAGTCTTTTGACAGAAGTATTTGGGAACTGAGGCCTGCATGCCAGTAGGGAGTGCCCTCACCCCCAGATGTAACAACTCTTTAGGAAGTTTTCAAAATATACCTAGTACCAATAAATGGCCTGCCTGGTTGCCTAATTTTTCCTTCACCATGTAGAGGCGTCTGGTAATTTTGGTACTCAGTTCACTATTGGGACTTTTTTTTTTTTTTTTTTTTTGAGAAGGCATCTCACCCTGTCACCCAAGCTGGATGGAGTGCATTGGTGCAATCTTGGTTCACTGAAACCTCCACCTCCTGGGTTCAAGCGATTCTCCTGCCTCAGCCTCCAGAGTAGCTGGGACTGCAGGAACCCACCACCACGCCTGGCTAATTTTTTGTATCTTTAGTGGAGACAGGGAGGGTTTCACCATGTTGGCCAGGCTGGTCTTGAACTCCTGACCTCATGATCTACCCGCCTCAGCCTCCCAAAGTGCTGGGATTATAGGCATGAGCCACCACACCTGGCCTGGGAATCTTCTGTAGCATCTACTCCAAGTTAAGAAGATTCACACACTGATCCTAAAATTTATGTGGAAACACAAGGGACCCAGCGTAGCCAAAACAGTCTTGAAAGAATAACAAGATACAAAACTACAATAAGTAAGACAGTATGAAACTGGCATAAGGGTAGACATGGATTGAGGGTCTAAAGTAAACTTTGACCAGTCACAGTTGGGTCACACTCGTAATCTCAACACTTTGTGAGGCTGAGGTGGGAAGATCGCTTGAGCCCAGGAGTTTGAAACCAACCTAGGCAACATGGTGAAACTCTGTCTCTACAAAAAATACAAAAATTAGCTGGGCATGTTGGTGCATGCCTATAATTCCAGTTACTTGAGAGGCTGAGGTAGTGAGATCATTTGAGCCTGGGAGGTTGGGGCTACAGTGAGCAGTGATCATGCGACTCACTCTCACCTGGTGACAGCGTGAGACCCTGTCTCAAAAACATAAAAATAAACTGGCTGGGTGCAGTGGCTCATGCCTCTAATCCCAGCACTTTCGGAGGCTGAGGCGGGTGGATCACGAGGTCAGGAGTTCGAGACCAGCCTGGCCAACATGGAGAAAGCCTATCTCTGCTAAAAATACAAGAATTAGCCAGGCACAGTGGCATGTGCCTGTAATTCCAGCTACTCGGGAGGCTGAGGCAGGAGAATTGCTTGAACCCAGAAGGCGGAGGTTGCAGTGAGCCAAAATCACACCACTGCTCTCCAGCCTGGGCGACAGAGCGAGACTCTGTCTCATAAATAAAAATAAGCCTTTACATGTATGGTCAGTTCATATTTGACAAAGGTGTCAGAACAACTTAATGGGGAAACAACCACCTTTTCCACAGATGGTACCGGGACAACTGCGTATCCACATGCAGGAGAATGACGTTAGACCTCTTCCTACACAACACACAAAGACTAACTCCTAATGGAGCGCAGACCTAAATGTAAGAGTTGGAACTACACAATTCTTACAACAGGAATACATTTTCACAATCTTGGGTTAGGCTTTAGTTTCCTTAAATGACAACAAAAGTGACAAAAAACAAAACCCCCATAAATTAGACCTCATCAAAATGGAAACTTTTGTGCTTCCAATAATACCTTTGGCCAGACAATGGTGGGTTTTTGGGGTTTTTTTTTTTTTTTTTTTTGACACTGAGTTTTGCCCTTTTTGCCCAAGCTAGAGAGCAATGGCGTGATCTCAGCTCACTGCAACCTCTGCCTCCTGGGTTCAAGCAATTCTCCTGCCTCAGCCTCCCAAGTAGCATGGTGGCTCACACCTGTAATCCCAACACTCTGGGAGACCAAAGTGGGAGGATTTCTTGAGCCCAGGAATTTGAGACCAGCCTGGGCAACACAGGGAAAATGCATCTCTACCAAAAAAATGTTTTTAATTAACCAGGCATGGTGGTGTGGTCCCAGCTACTTGGGAGGCTGAGGTGGAAGGCTTGCTTGAGGCTAGGATATAGCAGCTGCCGTGAGCCATGATCATGCCACTGCACTCCAGCCTGGGTGGCAGAGCAAGACCCCATCTAAGAACAAAAACAACAACAAAAAACACCATCACAGTGAAAAGCGAAAAGACAACCCACAGAATAGGAAAAAATATATTGCAACTCACATATCTGATAAGGGAATTTATCTAGGATATATAAAGGAGTCTTATAACTCAATGATAAGAAAACAAACGCCCAATTTAAAACTGGCCAAAGGTCTGGCCTGTTAGCTCACCCCTATGATCCCAGTGCTGTGGGAGGCTGAAGTGGGAGGACTGCCTGAGCCCAGGAGTTCCACACCAGCCTGGGCAACACAGACACACAGTCTGCCAAAAAGCAAGTAGCTGGGTGTGGTGGTGCCTGCCTGTGGTCCCAGCAATCTGCGAGGCTGAGGTAGGAGGCTTCTGCCTTGAACCCGAGAGGCAGAGGCTGCAGCGAGCTATGATGGTGCTACTGCCCTCCAGCCAGGGCGACAGCGCGAGACCTTGTCTTAGAAGAAAAAAAAAGCCCAGCATAACTAACCAGATAAATGCAGATTGAAACCGCGACGAGAGAGCATCTCACCAGTTAAAATGGCTTTTATAAAAAAGACAGGAAAGGCGGGAGGAGCCAGGATAGCTGAATCGGAGCAGCTCCTGTCTGCAGCTCCCAGCCAGACCAAAGCAGAAGGCGCGTGATTTCTGCATTTCCAACTGAGGTGCCCAGTTCATCTCATTGGGACTGGTTAGGCAGTGGGTACAACCCATGGAGGGCAAGCAGAGGCGGTGGGGGGTCACTTCACCCAAGAAGTGCAACGAGCCAGGGGACCCCTCCCCCAGCCAAGGGAAGCCATGAGGGACCGTTCCACCCTGCCCAGATACTATGCTTCCCCACGGGTTTTGCAGTCTGCAGATCAGGAGATTCCCTCATGTGCCTATACCTTCAGCGCCCTGGGTTTCAAGCGGAAAACTGGGTGGCGGTTTGGGCAGACATCAAGCTAGCTGTAGGAGTTTTTATGTTCCACTGGGGCCTGGAGCCCCAGCAAGACAGGACCGTTCACTACCCTGGAAATGGAAAGGGGGCCGAAGCCAGGGAGCCAGGTGGTCTCGCTCAGCAGGTCCCACTCCCTTGGAGCCCAATAAGCTAAGATCCACTGGCTTGAAGTCCTCCCTGCCAGCACAGCAGTCTGAAGTCAACCTGGGATGATCAAGCTGGTGCGGGAGGGGCATCGCCATCACTGAGGCATTAGTAGGTGGTTTTCCCCTGACAGTGTTAAGGAGGCTAGGATATTTGGACTGGGTGGAATTCACCACGGCATGGCAAAGCAGCTGTGGCCAGACTGCTTCTCTAGACTCCTCCTCACTGGGCAGAGCACCTCTGAAGGAAAGGTAACAGCCCAAGTCAGGAGCTTACAGGTGAAACTCCCATCTCCCTGGGAAGAGCACCTGGGGGAAGGGGCAGCTGTGGGTGCAGCTTCAGCTGATTTAATCGTTCCTGCCCGCCAGCTCTGAAGAGAGGAGCTGTCCTGACAAGAGGGATTCTCCCAGCACACTGTACCAGCTCTGCTAAGGGACAGACTGCCTCCTCAAGTGGGTCCCTGACCTCCGAGCAGGGGTCGACAGACACCTCATACAGGAGAGCTTCGGCTGGCACAGCCTGGTGCCCCTCTGGGACGAAGGTTCCAGAGGAAGGAACAGGCAGCCATCTTTGCTATTCTGCAGCCTCTACTGGTGACACCCAGGCGAACAGGGTCTGGAGTGGACCTCCAGCAAACTGCAGCAGACCTGCAGAAGAGGGGCCGACTGTTAGAAGAAAAACTAATAAACAGAAAGCAGTAACATCAACATCAACAAAAAGGACCCCCACACTAAAACCCCATCCAAAGCTCATCAGCCTCAAAGATCAAAGGAGGTAAATCCATGAAGATGAGGGAAAACCCAGGGCAAACATGCTGAAAATTCCCAAAACCAGAATGCGTCTCCTCCTCCAAATGATCACAACTCCTCTCCAGCAAGGGCACAAAACTGGACGGAAAATGAGATTGACAAATTGACAGAAGTAGGCTTCAGAAGGTGGGTAATAACGAACTCCTGTGAGCTAAACAAGCATGTTCTAATCCAATGCAAAGAAGCTAAGAACCTTGATAAAAGAGTATAAGAACTGCTAACTAGAATAACCAGTTTAGAGAGGAACATAAATGATCTGATGGAGCTGAAAAACACAGCTCGAGAACTTCATGAAGCATGCACAAGCATCAATTGCTGAATTGATCAAGCAGAAGAAAGGAGCACTTTGGGAGGCCAAGAGGGGCAAATCACGAGGTCAGGAGTTCGAGACCAGCCTGACCAACATGGTGAAACTGCATCTGTACTAAAAATCCAAAAATTCACCGGGTGCGGTGGCACATGCCTGTAATCCCAGCTACTCAGGAGGCTGAGGCAGGAGAATCACTTGAACCCGGGAAGCAGAGGTTGCGGTGAGCCGAGATCATGCCACTGCACCGACAGAGCAAGACTCCGTCTCAAAAAAAAAAAAAAAAAAAAAAATCCTTTACAGACAAGCAAATGCTGAGGGATTTTGTCACCACTAGGCCTGCCTTACAAGAGCTCCTGAAGGAAGCACTAAATATGGAAAGGAAAAACTAGTACCAGCCACTGCAAAAACAACAAAAAAATAAAGACCAACAACACAATGAAGAAACTCCATCAACTAATGTGCAAAATAACCAGCTCGTATCATAATGACAGGATCAAATTCACACATAACAATATTGACCTTAAATGTAAACAAGCTAAATGCCCCAATTAAAAATACACAGACTGGCAAAGTGGATAAAGAATCAAGACCCATCAGTGTGCTGTGTTCAGGAAAACCATCTCATGTGCAAAGACACACATAGGCTCAAAATAAAGGGATGGAGGAATATTTACCAAGCAAACGGAAAGCAAAAAAAAAAAAAAAAAAAAAAAAAGCAGGGGTTGCAATTTTAGTCTCTGATAAAACAGACTTTAACAGAGATTTAAAAAAAAAAAAAGACAAAAGGACATTACATAGACATCTACAGAACTCTCCACCCCAAAACAACAGGATATACATTCTTCTCAGCACCACATAGCACTTATTCTAAAATTGACCACATAATTGGAAGTAAAACACTCCTCAGCAAATGCACAAAAACGGAAATCATAACAATCTCTCAGACCACAGCGCAATCAAATTAGAACTCAGGATTAAGAAACTCACTCAAAACCACACAACTACATGGAAATTGAACAACCTGCTCCTGAATGAGTATTGAGTAAATAACAAAATTAAGTCAGATATGAAGAAGTTCTTTGAAACGAATGAGAACAAAGAGACAAATGTACCTGAATCTCTGGGACACAACTAAAGCAGTGTTCGAAGGGAAATTTATAGCACTAAATGCCCACATCAGAAAGCTGGAAAGATCTAAAATTGACACCCTAACATCACAGAAGAACTAGAGCAGCAAGAGCAAACAAATTAAAAAGCTAGCATAAGATAAGAAATTAGGATCAGAGCAGAACTAAAGGAGATAGAGACATGAAAAACCCTTTAAAAAAAATCCATGAATCCAGTCACTAGTTTTCTGAAAAGATTAACAAAATAGACTGCTAGCTAGACTAATCAAGAAAAGAGATCAAATAGATACGATAAAAAATTATAAAGGGGATATCACCACTTATCCCAAAGCAATACAAACTACCATCAGAGAATACTGTAAATACCTCTCTGCAAATAAACTAGAAAATCTAGAAGACATGGATAAATTACTGGATACATACACCCTCCCAAGACTAAACCAGAAAGAAGTTGAATCCCTGAATAGACCAACAGGTAGTTCTGAAATTGAGGCATAATTGATAGCCTACTAACCAAAAAAAGCCTAGGACCAGATGGATTCACAGCAGAATTCTACCGGAAGTACAAAGAGGAGCTGGCACTATTCCTTCTGAAATGATTCCCAACAATAGAAAAAGAGGGACTTCTCTCTAACTCATTTTATGAGGCCAGCATCATCCTGATATAAAACCTGGCAGAGACACAACAAAAAAAGAAAAATTCAGGCCAATATCCTGATGAACATTGATATGAAAATTCTCCATAAGATACTGGCAAACTGAATCCAGCTGTACATCAAAAAGCTTATCCACCACAATCAAGTCAGCTTCATCCCTGGGATGCAAGGCTGGTTCAACATATACAAATCAAAAACATAATCCGTCACATAAAACCAATGACAAAAACCACATGATTATCTCCATAGATGCAGAGAAGGCCTTTGACAAAATATAACATCCCTTCATGCTAAAAACTCTCAATAAACTAGATATTGATGGAATGTATCTCCAAATAATAAGAGCTATTCATGACAAACCCACAGCCAATATCATACTGAATGGGCAAAAGCTGGAAGCATTCCCTTTGCCAACTGGCACAAGACAGGGATGCCCTCTCTCACCATTCCTATTCAGCATACTATTAGAAGTTCTGGCCAGGGCAATGAGGCAAGGGAAAGAAGGGTATTCAAATAGGAAGAGAGGAAGTCAAATTGTCTCTATTTTCAGAGTACATGATTGTGTATTTAGAAAACCCCACTGTCTCAGTCCCAAAACTTCTTAAACTCATAAGCAACTTCAGCAGAGTCTTAGGATATAAAATCAGTGTGCAAAAATCACAAGCATTCCTGTATGCGAACAATAGACAAGCAGAGAGCCAAATCATGAGTGAACTCCCATACACAATCACTCCAAAAAGAATAAAATACTTAGGAATACAACTTACAAGGGATGTGAAGGACCGCTTCAAGGAGAGCTACAAACCACTGCTCAAGGAAACGAGAGAGGACACAAACAAATGGAAAAACATTCCATGCTCATGGGTAGGAAGAATCAGTATCATGAAAATGGTCATACTGCCTAAAGTAATTTATAGATTCAATGCTATTCCCATCAAGCTACCACTGACTTTCTTCACAGAATTAGAAAAAACTTTAAATTTTAAATTTTAAACTTAAAAAAAAAACTTTAAATTTCAGATGGAACCAAAAAAGAGCCTGTTTAGCCAAGACAATCCTAAGCATAAAGAACAAAGATGGAGGCATCACACTACCTGACTTCAAACTATACAACAAGGCTACAGTAACCAAAACAGCATGGTACCGATACCAAAACAGATGTATAGACTAGTGGAACAGAACAGAGACCTCAGAAATAACACCACACATCTACAGTCATCTCATCTTTGACTAATCTGACAGAAACAAGCAATGGGGAAAGGATTCCCTATTTAATAAATGGTGCTTGGAAAACTGGCTAGCCAAATGCAGAAAACAGAAACTGGACCCCTTCCTTACACCTTATACAAAAATTAGCTCAAGATGGATTAAAGACTTAAATGCAAAACCCAAAACCATAAAAACCCTAGAAGAAAACCTAGGCAATACCATTCTGGACACAGGTATGGGCAAAGATTTCATGACTAAAACACTAAAAGCAATTGCAACAAAGTCAAAATTGACAAATAAGATCTAATTAAACTAAAGAGCTTCTGCACAGCAAAAGAAACTATCATGAGTAAAAAGGCAATCTGCAGAATGGGAGAAAATTTTTGCAATCTACCCATCTGACAAAGGGCTAATATCCAGAATCTACAAGGAACTTAAATTTACAAGAAAAAAAAAACAACCCCATCAAAAAGTGGACAAAGGATATGAACAGACACTTCTCAAAAGAATGACATTTATGCATCCAAAAACATGAATAAAAGCTCATCATCACTGGTCATTAGAGAAATACAAATCAAAATCACAACGAGATACCATCTCACACCAGTTAGAATGGCCATTATTAAAAATTCAGGAAACAGATGCTGGCAAGGCTGTGGGGAAACAGGAATGCTTTTACACTGTTGGTGGGAGTGTAAATTAGTTCAACCATTGTGGAAGGCAGCGTGGCAATTCCTCAAGGATCTAGAACCAGAAATACCATTTGACCCAGCAATCCCATTACTGGGTACATATACCCAAAGGATTATAAATCATTCTACTATAAAGACACATGCACACATATATTTATTGCAGTACTATTTACAATAGCAAAGAACTGGAACCAACACAAACGCCCATCAACGATAGACCAGATAAAGAAAATGTGGCACATATACACCATGGAATACTATGCAGCCATAAAAAAGGATGAATTCATGTCCTTTGCAGGGACATGGATGAATCTGGAAACCATTATCTCAGCAAACTAACACAGGAACAGAAAAACTGAATACCACATGTTCTCAATCATAAGTGGGAGTTTAACAATGAGAACACATGGACACAAGGAGGGGAACATCACACACCAGGGCCTGTGGTAG
>PVKP010021780.1:0-38643 GCA_004027715.1 Plecturocebus donacophilus
GCTCCCTCTGCCTGGAAGGCCCGCCTCCCCTCCCCCGCCCACCCACGTGCCTCACTTCCTCCCACCTCCTCTTTATTCAAACACGCCTTTCTCAGAAACCTCTTCCCTGGACACCCTTCTCTGTTCTTTTCATTCTCCTTTGAACTGGCCACCAGCTAACACGATGTATTCTATGTGTTTATTGTGGGAAATGGTCAATGAAGCAAGCGCCTCTCTTTCCCCTGAAGGCTCCCCTTCCCCATAACCTGCTGAGAATTCGATGTGGCTTGTTCCGGATTTCTAAGTCCACAGCTCATGTCATGCGTGATCATGGCCCTGCTCATCCACTGTCTGGCCTGCAGGAATCTGCACCAGCAGCCTGGAAACCAGACCCCCAGCTCAGGACCTACCCATCCTCAAGACTAGCCCAGAGACCATCTGAAGGCAGGGCCTAGGCCTCAGCTATTTCCAGGACAGCATTCAGCACAGCCCCCGGCAGGTCGAGGAAAGGGCGAACAGGTGGAGGCCTAAGCAGGCTGCCAGAGCCTCAGTGCTCACCATTTCCAAATATCCTAATCTATCCCTTCCCTGGTTCTCCAGCTGACGGATCCAGGACCAACCAGGGAGAACCCGCAGCTGTGCACAGAACCAACCAGTGATCATGAGTCAGACTGGTGGATGAGTGGGGACCTAGAACACCCACCCCACCTAGCGGGGCAGCTCTCCTGCAACTGACCGAATGGGGCCCAGTCATGCCATACCTCCCGAATTTTCAAGAAAATTCCCAACTCCAGATGATGGCTGCTTTCCACGCCTTAAACGTCTCCCAATGTTTCTACATTGGCAACTGATCACACATCCAACCATGTCCATGGGCTCGGCTGGGTGCTGACCGCTGACCTGAGCGGGCGTCCGCGGAAGAGGGAGCAGGAGAGATTTGGGCCCATCCATGGCTGAAAGACCAGGCTCCGCAGACAGAGGCCTGGGCTCCCAGCGTGGCCCTACCATTCACTTGCTGTGACCTTGGGTAAATGCCTTTTGCCACATGCGTCAAATGGGGATAATACTGAATAGTGAGTATCGAACGAGAGCAAAAGCTCCTCACTGGAAAGTTCTGGTTAACCATGCAGAGTGACTGCCTAACAGCCAGAGCGTCTCAGGGTGGACTGGGCAGAGCAGCATCCTGGGGTGGGAGGATCGGGTAGGGTTGGGGTTCTGAGCAGAGGCTGCAAGACCCTCAGTGGATAGACCCCGTTTTGGAGCCTGGGCAGGGAGGTGATGGGAGGTCGGGGATGCATGGCCCGTCCTGGCCACCTGGAGAGCCTCTGCCTTGGGCATGGATGCTCATATGGTTTGGCTACGTCCCCACCCAAATGTCATCTTGAATTATAGCTCCCATAATTCCCACGTGTTGTGTGGGAGGGACCTGGTGAGAGATAACTGAATCATGGAGGCAGTGCTCCCATACTGTTCTCATGGTAGGGAATAAGTCTCATGAGATCTGATAGTTTTGTAAGGGGAAGCCCTTTCCCTTGGCTTGCATTCTCCCTCTTGCTGCCACCATGTACGATGTGCCTTTTGCCTTCTGCCGTGATGATGCGGCCTCCCCAGCCACGTGGAACTGTAAGCCCATCAAACCTCTTTTTTTTTTGTAAATTACCTAGTCTCAGTTATGTCTTTGTCAGCAGCATGAAAACGAACTCATACTGAAGTCCAGGAGCCAGGGCCTCCAACGGGAAAGGGCTGGAAAGGGCGAGGCCAGTCCCAGGAGGGACAGAAACCGGCAGACAGAGTGTCTGTCCTAAGAGGGGCTGCAGGGAGCCCCGGGGGCCCTCTGCGAGCTTCAGGGTGCTACCTGCATGTGGGACACACTGTTCCTGCCACCACCCGGGCTCAGGACTGCCTTGGAAGAGCTCAGAGGTCACCTGGAAGCCAGGAGGGTGGAGGGCCCAGGGAAGCAGGCTCCCGCTGCCCGCTCCTCCCTGAGAAGGGTATACCAGCAGGAGGGAAATGGGAGGCGCCGGGACGGGGAGTGGGTGGCGTTTGTTTTCCAGCCTCTGAAGGGGAGTCCAGGAAATGTCCTCCTTCCTCCTAATCACCACTAAAAATAGTGGCAGGGAATGGGCCCGGAACACGGACATGCCCTAGGTTGAAGTGGGAGGGGTGAAATGGAGATTTCTGGAAATGCAACAACAGCCTCAGGCCCCATGCCTAACACCACAGGACTATTTTTAAAGGCTTGTGTGGGTGTGTGAGGTCGTTTGCAGGCAAGATAATGGCTCGGGCTGGGTCCTGAGAGAGGAGGAAGAGGCGGGATCAGGGCAGGGAATGGCCGGTGGACAGGGAGGCAGGACACCAGGGTGCAAAGCAGCATGCCGGGTGGCCTTGGGAACTCAGGCACCCTCTCCGGGCTTTGGTGTCCTACTCAAGACTGTCCATCAGGAAGCTGCCCTGAGTGCCTGGCGATATGGGGACTGGTCTCACCCCTGCTGTGCAACAGACGACACAGCAGGGCGACAGACACAGCAGGGCTGCTGAAGGTGAGATGCCCCAGCAGCCTTTTCCCAGAAAAGTTTACAAGAGAGGAGAGAGGGAGCAGAGAGCACAGCTTACAAGTGAGAACCCAGAGCCAGACAATCTGGGTTCAAATCCAGCTCTGCCAGTCACTAGAGTGATGTGGGGGGACCTGGGGCAAGTCACATCATGCCAGCATTTTTGCCATCGTAAAAGGAATAAAAAGAGTTCCTACCTGGGTATATGTCTTGAAAGGCCTGCATCTGTGCGCTCACCTGCACGAAAAAGTTCACAGTGGCACTATCTGTAAAAGCCCCAAACGAGAAACTTCCCCTGGATCAGGAGAATGGCCGCACCCACTGCGGTCCCTTCAACGGTGGGATGGCTCGACTGGTGACAATGAGTGAATGATGGCCACACAGACGTGGAAGAGCCACACAGACTGATTGTTGCGCTTCTGGAGCTAGACACAGGTGAGTACATGCTGTAAACAGTGCTGAGAAGAGAGGACGCAAGAGGGGCAGAATTGAGCGGGCGTGGCGGCTCATGCCTGTAATCCCAGCACTTTGGGAGGCTGAGGCAGATGCATCATCTAAGTCAAGAGTTCGAGATCAGCCTGACCAACATGGTGAGACCCCCGCATCTCTACTAAAAATACAAAAATTAGCCGGGCGTGGTGACACGTATCTGTAATCCCAGCTACTCGGGAGGCTGAGGCAGGAGAATCGCTTGAAACCAGGAGGCAGAGGTTGCGGTGAGCCGAGATTGCGCCACTGCACTCCAGCCTGGACAACAAGAGCGAAACTCCATCTCAAAAGAAAAAAAAAAAGAGGGGTGGAATGAATCTCTGTGGCTAGAAGTCAGCAAGAACCTTTGGAGGGGGATAGTGGCTAGAAGGGGGCCTAGGAGGCCTCTGGGAAGCGAATGAGGTCCTATTCTTGATCTGGGCGCTGGTCACACAGTGTATTCAGTTTGTAAAAATTCTCCAAGATAGAAACTTGAGAGTTGCGTATTATGTGAATATTATGTGATCCTTTAATTAAAAGCTTTTAGAAACAGCATCAACCTCAAAGCACTGGTTTTATATATGCAGTGACCTGGGAACAGTGCCTAGTGTGTGGGGAGTGCGTGTGGTAACCCAGCTTGTATCACCAGGGGGGCTGTGGGTCCCCATGATGTCAGGAGACACCCACCTGGGGAGGCAGCGAGGAAGGGCAACTCCAGGTGTGGGCAAGGTGGGCACTGTCCTCACTGTGAGTCCTCAGGGCCCCTGGACTGGGGAAGGAAAATGAGCTATGGGGCTGGTCCCAGGTTCAAGTCCAGCTCAGTCCTGCAAAGGCCACGACAACACTGTCCATGTGTGACTGTGGCTAGTTAGGGGGACGGGCTTCCATGGAGGTGCCAGATAGTGCTTGGCATAATAAAAGGCAGTGGCTTCCCCAGCACTAATAATGACAGTGGCCATGATAACCAATGATAATCATCAGGATAGGAGCAGTTAGCATTTATTGAGTGTTTCCTACAGGGTGGGTATTATTCTACACTTTGTATGTTTTCATTCAAGTTTTCTTCAAAGCAATCCTGAGAGATAATGCCGTCATTCTCTCCAGTTTACAAATGAATAAACTGGCCGGGTGTAGTGGCTCACGCCTGTAATCCCAGCACTTTGGGAGGCCGAGGCAGGTGGATGACTTGAGGTCAGGAGTTCAAGACCAGTCTGGCCAACATGGTGAAATCTTGTCTCTACTAAAAATACAAAAATTAGCCAGGTGTGGTGGCGGGCGCCCGTAATCCCAGCTACTAGGGAGGCTGAGGCAGGAGAATTGCTTGAACCTGTGGGGCACAGGTTACAGTGAGTTGAGATTGCACCACTGCACTCCAGCCAGGGAAACAGAGCGAGACTCTGTCTCAAGAAAACAAACACATGAACAAACAAAAAACCAAATGAAGAAAGTGAGGCAAAGGTAGATGACACTGACCCAGCTGGTAAGAGGCAGAGCGCCAGGTTCAGGCTGGGTGGGTTTGGTTCTGAGCCCCCCGCCCTTAATCATACCCAGGTAGGCAGCCCCTGGCACAGCAAGGCTGGGGTGGACGCTGGCTTGGGCATGGAATGGGGCTGCAGTGGGGAGCAGTGGAGCTTGGTGGTCCCACTCCGCAAAGCCTTTGGTCACCCTAGAGGGTGCGGAGGCACATACTGGGTCTCCTCATGGACCCAGTATGGCTGCTGAAATGAGATGAGTCTCACTCCAGCTGGGACTCACAGCAGGTCACTAAGGAGTCAGGTCCTGCTCAGCCTCCCGCCCACCATGGGCCTTTAGGACACCCAGCAACTTCTCAGAGCCTCAATGTTGCACTCTGTGAAATGGGCACAGTAACAACCCACCAACCTCCTAGGTGGAAACGGTATCTGAAGATGAACTTCAGAATCCACAGAGATTTCAAAGTTGTGAAGAAGCTGTTAATGGAGGGGAGGGCAGCTGCTAGGGGGCTGCAGGTGGATGAATCTATCTACTTCTGGCATTCAGTGTCGACCAGACACTGTGGGCCCGGACCCCAGCCATGCTCTCAGATCCACAAAATCCACACTGTCATCTTTGCCTGTCTGACTCCTGTGAGACTCCTCTCTTCCAGGGGACCCCATGATAGCTGCAGACAGAGGCGTGGCTGCCAAAAATTCACAGAGAACAATTTTCCTGTCTTCTCCCACTGACAGTCACTGCTTCTATGGTGTAACCAGAAGGTGAGAGACCCTGGCCACTGCCATCCCCCCGCCGGGGCCCTGGAGCTACCTGACGCCATCCCTTTAAATGAGGGGTGCGAGGGCCTGGAAATCTGCTGTAATTAAGACCTCTATAAAATATTTAGACCGCCATGCCCAGATATATTAATGACTATACATTTAAATGTTAATGAGTGTAATTAGATGAAAGATTAGCCAAGCTTGTCACTAAATATACATTCAGGACTGATAAACTATCTCACAGTAAAATGATATGTGTGAGTTGATGTACACCCTTTAGACTTCTGAGATAGACTTTGATTTGTCTTATTGAGAAAAAAGCTCAAACAGTGGCCCAGAAAAGTGGAGGGGGAGAAAAGGGAGTTTGCAGGCCGGGGGGAGGCCAGGGAGATCAGAGGGGAGAACCCTAAAGACCCCATGAGGTTCTT
Organism: Plecturocebus donacophilus; assembly: GCA_004027715.1. Lineage (NCBI taxonomy): Eukaryota > Metazoa > Chordata > Mammalia > Primates > Pitheciidae > Plecturocebus > Plecturocebus donacophilus. The sequence goes on from PVKP010021780.1 coordinate 5,662, forward strand.
GGAAATGGCAAAGATTGATGAGTTAGTGTACGTGAAAATTTGCACACCTCCACGAATGGAGAACTCACTACTAGGAGTAGCTAGTTTTTGCCCTAATGATCACATCCTAGAGGCAGGCTTATGCGAATGGTTTATAGGGGTGACATGGGGATATCCCCCAGAATTCTAAAGCTTTTTTTTTTTTGAGATGGAGTTTCACTCTTGTTGTTCAGGCTGGAGTGCAGTGGTGCAGTCTCGGCTCACTGCAACCTCCGCCTCCTAGGTTCGAGTGATTCTCCTGCCTCGGCTTCCCAAGTAGCTGAGGTTACAGGCACCTGCCACCATGTCAGGCTAATTTTTGTATTTTTAGTAGAGATGGGGTTTCACTGTGTTGGCCAGGCTGGTCTCGAACTCCTGACTTAAGGTGATCCACCCATCTCAGCCTCCCAAAGTGCTGGGATTATAGGCATGAGCCACTGTACCCAGCCCGAATTCTAAGGCTTTAAATTCAGTCATACAAAACTAAGATCACAGTATCTGCAAGACAACGAATCATCTCTTAGGTCAAGAACAAGATAAACAGGATTTAGCTACGGCCTTATTAATAGAAGGGTTTATGTTTATTCATTCAACAAAAACTTGCTGTGGGCAACTCTGTGCCAGGCACTGAGCTGCGGCTGTGGAGTCTGGGTAAACGAGACAGATAAGGTCTTTTTTTTTTTTTTGAGACTGAGTCTCGCTCTATCGCCCAGGCTGGAAAGCAGTGGTGCGATGTTGGCTCATTGCAACTTCTGCCTCCCGGGTTCAAGCGATTCTCGTGCCTCAGACTCCTGATTAGCTGGGATTACAGGTTTGAGCCACCACGCCCAGCTAATTTTTGTGTTTTTAGTAGAGAGGGGGTTTCACCATACTGGCCAGGTGTGTATTGAACTCCTGACCTCAAGTGGTCCACCCGCCTTGGCCTCCCAAAGTGCTGGGATTACAGGCATGAGCCCAGCCAGACAGATAAGGTCTTTATTCCCATGGAGACTATGTTGGAGCTAGGAAGACAGATAAGCACATGACACATGTTTAATTATTATTTAAATGCAATTATTTAAATACACAATAGGTCAGTGCTGAGAAGTAAACAAACAGGGAATTCTGGGCTGCAGGTGGCACAGTCTGGGAAGACCTCTGGGAGGCCCGAAGGAGGGAGAAGCAGCCACACATGCCAAGAGAGGAAGAATGTTCCCGCTGAGGGAAGGCCATGTGCAAAGGTCCTGAGGCAGCAAGGAGTTCAGAACTTTCTAGAAGTGAAGGTCAGGGAAGGGCCTTGTGCAGAGGAGCCGAGATTTCTCTGCAGGGAAGTAGGAAGCCACTGTGTCAGTTTCCTGGGGCCACCGTAACACACTGCCACGATCTGAGGGCTTAAATCAAGTGCACTCTCAAGGCCGGGTGTGGTGGTGGCTCACGCCTGTAATCACAGCACTCTGGGAGGCTGAGGTGGGTGGATCACCTGAGGCTGGAGTTTGAGACCAGCCTAGTCAACATAGTGAAACCTCATTTCTACTGAAAATACAAAAATGAGCTGGGTGTGGTGGTGGGCACCTATAATCCCAGCTACCCAGGAGGCTGAGGCAGGAGAATCGCTTGAACCCAGGAGGCAGAGACTAATTTTTGTATTTTTAGCCACCACGCCCAGCTAATTTTTGTATTTTTAGTAGAGACAGGGTTTCACCATGTTGGCCAGGCTGGACTTGAACCCCTGATCTCAGGTGACCTTCCTGCCTTGGCCTCCCAAAGTGCTGGGATTACATGCATGAGCCACCTTGCCCGGCTGTGAGCTTAGTTTTTAAACAAAGTTTAAAAACATCAGTTTTAAAGTTCTTATAAACTTAAAAAAAAGCAGTCATTATTTAGTTCATACTGTGTGTCAGAAGTGTTCTAAAACTTCATATATTATTAATCCTTGACGTTACTCTATGAAGGAGGCGTTACAATTATTGACTATTATGATGCTCATTTTATAGCGGGGACAACTGAGGCACAGAGAGCTGAGGCCATGCAGCCAGGGTCCCAGAGCAGAGAAACACCGGCCTTCAGAGGCTCATTTCTCATGACCTGAGAAAACAATGTGGCCAGGGCCAGGAAGGGTGAGGGCATGGAAGGGGGGACAGATGGCCTCAGCCCCACAAGCTGAGTGCCTGACCATCCCTTTAGAATTGCTGGCAGCTTTCAGCTGACTGCCCTTCCTTCGCTCTAAGCAAGAGGTACGTGCCAAGACTTCCCGGGAGGAAGGCTTTCTGGACAGTGACGGATGCCAGAGTTCCATGGGTGCCAGCAAATGCTCTCCCACACAAGAAGCCCGGGGCAGGGTTCTAGGGCTCTCTTCCAACATGCTGGAGATGCTGTGCCATGAGAGGCTCATCCAGCAGAGCCTGAAGGGTTAATCTGCAGGCTGCTAGGTCTGGAGAGGGTCTGACACTGAAGGTGATAGAATTATACACAAAACCAACAGCAGCAGCAATGCCAACCACCCAGCCTCTGTGTGGAGCACTGTGTTTGAGAAAACGTTTCCCAATCTTTCTCAGAAGCACCCTTCAAGGTGGGCAGGGTGGGAACCTACAGGCTCACTTCATAGATGCAGAAACTGAGGCTCAGAAAGTAAAAGTCACTTCCTCACAAATGAATCAGAGGTCCAAATCACAGGTTTGTGATTCTTAGACAAACTCTCTCCCCGCCTCCCAGAATCCTGCAGGCGTAGATGGCTCCGGGGGCACTTGGGTAGAGGCGGCCTTAAGGATTCGAGACTCATTCAGAAGGACCAAGGGCAGAATTTCAGCCCTTTTCTTGGACCAGAGAGCAAACTCAGTTCTTAGTTTCTGCTCAGCCTAAGACAAAACTCTCCTCCGGAATGAGCTCCAGTTTCGTGAGGCTCTCGGCCACAGGTTTACCTGATCATCCTTTGAGAGACAAGCAAGCAAAGAATTTCCGAACAGCAGAGTAACAATTTCTCTAGTGTGCCACAGGGCCTTTGCACTTCCCATCCACTCTGCCTGAAATGCCCCTGCCTTACCTCACCCCAAACCCAGGCATGTGGCTCACTCTCCTGCCTCCTTCAGGTCCTCATTCACCTGATCAGCTTTTTGGAGCTATTTGTACTATTCTCCCATCTCCTTTTTTTTTTTTTGAGACAGAGCCTCGCTCTGTCGCCCAGGCTGGAGTGCAGTGGCGGATTCCGGCTCACTGCAACCTCCGCCTCCCAGGCTCAAGTGATTCTCCTGCCTCAGCCTCTCAAGTAGCTGGGACTACAGGCACATGCCACCATATCCAGCTAGTTTTTGTATTTTTAGTAGAGACAGGGTTTCACCATGTTGGCCAGGCTGGTCTGGAACTCCTGACCTCAAGTATCTGTCCACTTCGGCCTTCCAAAGGGCTGGGATTACAGGCATGAGCCACCATGCCCGGCCCTGTTCTCCCATTTCTAAAACTGTCATGTTGCCAGATTCCCCCAGCACTGTTTACCTTCCATACTTAATTTTTATCTAATGCTCTTTTTTCATCTGACATCATCTGTTTTGCACTTACCTGTTTGTCTAGCTTCCCCTTCCCACTCTGGAATATAAACGACACAGAGGTGAGGAGTCTGCCTATTTTGTTTCCTGCTAGTCCCACAGCATTAAAATGAGGGTCTGGCATACAGAAGGTGCTAAGTAAATGTTTGCAGAAGCACTGAAAGTGACCACAGTGGAGGTGTGTACAGGTGCAGAGGCCAGAAGGCAGAGGAGGTTACAGGAGGGAGGCCCTATTGCAAATCCACGGACACCTGCGGAAACCTGGCGTGTTTGGGAAGCCACCTTCAATTCAGCATCGACTGAGCTTAGCTAAATGTCAGGAAGAGCGGTTCCCAGCCGGGAAGCTGGCTGAGCCTCTGGGTGCATGCTGAGACCACACCTGGTGCCTTGGGCTGGGATGGAGTGAGCTTGACTCTTCCCATTCTTTTCTTTTTTTTTTTTTTTTTGAGACAGTCTCTTTCTGTTGCCCAGGCTGGAGTTCCGTGGTGTGATCTCAGCTCACTGCAACCTCTGCCTCCCCAGTTCAAGTGATTCTCATACCTCCCCCACCCGAGTAGCTGTGACTACAGGCGTGCACCACCACGCCTGGCTAGTTTTTGCATTTTTACTAGAGACACAGTTTTGTCATGTTGGCCAGGTTGGTCTCGAACTCCCGGCCTCAAGTGATCTGCCCACGTTGGCCTTCTAAAGTGCTGGGATTACAGGTGTGAGCAACCATGCCTGGCCATGTTCCCATTATTTTCTGTGCAGAGGTTTTCAAGAGGATCTACGTTCGGTGTGTGTCTTCTTATCTCCTTGATTCCTATGCTGTGCCTTGCATTGAGGGCCTGGAAGAAACTAGGGTTGTCTAGACTTAGGGCAAAAAGCCAGGGAGGAGAGCACTTCTTCCTGCAGGTGTGGGTGTTCCATCAACCCAGCGGTGAGGCATCAGCTGTCCTCCAACCCCTCTCCTTGCTCACAATGGGAGATTTGGGCTTCACTGGGTCTTTGGGGACAACTTTTCCAACACTAAGGTCTGGAGCCTGTGGACTGGTCCCACAGGTCCCCATGGGAGGCCTCTTTCTCTACCAGCGAGAAACTGGAGCAGGTGGTAGGAATAACTTTCTGCACCTGGCCACCTAGGTTCAAGTCTTGGCTCCTCTGCTCACTAGCTGGGTGGTTTTTGAGATGGAGTCTTGCTTTGTCACCCAGGCTGGAGTGCAGTGGCGCCATCTCGGCTCACTGCAACCTCCACCTCCCGAGTTTAAGCGATTCTCCTGCCTCAGCCTCCCGAGTGGCTGAGATTACAGGCACCCACCACCATGCCTAGCTAATTTTTATGTTTTTAGTAGAGACGGGTTTCACCATGTCGGCCAGGCTGGTCTCAAACACCCAACCTCAAGTGATCTGCCCTCCTCAGCCTTCCAAAGTGCTGGGATTACAGGCGTGAGCCACTGTGCCCAGCCAGGAGAGTGTCTTAATTTCTCTGGGCCTCTGTTTCCTCATTTGTAAAATGAGAAAGGGTAGCAGCTCCTACTTAGCAGCCTACTCCCCCTGCAAGGCACTTGTAACGGTGCTCACGGTGTTAGCTGCCATTATTATTAGCAGCGGCTAAGAACGGAGGCAGTCTGAGGCTGGGGATGTACAGAAAGGCTCTTCCACCTTCAGGCAGCCCTGGGGGTGCTGGGAGGAGCAAAACCCATTCACACAGAGGAAGGCGGCTTGCAGGCTCTGGACTGGCCGAGTCCACCACCCGCCTTCCCACTCCTCCTTCCTCTTTCTGGACCTAAAGATGTAAGTAGTGCCCCGCCCCCAACGCTGAGTGCCCAGTGTTGGCTACACGAGGACACAAGAATCCTTGCTCCCGAGGGATTTATGGCAAGGTCAGAAAGAAGGGTCTAAACACAAATGGATGAGAGGAAAGTCTACGTTTTTGTTCATTCTTTCAGGTAAACTTTATTACCGCCTTTAAGCATGCTGACTTGGCACCCTGCTAACACAGAAACAAAGACACCAAAAGCCTTTAGCAAAAATCAATGCAATAAGTAGATAATACAGGCCGTGAGAATATGAGTATTCGGGGTTGGGGGTGGGGGAATCAGAGAGCATAACCTGGCCAGATCCCTGGAAAGACCTCCAGGAAGAACGCCTCTCCCACATTTCTGAGAAATGGGCAAAAGTATAAACAACCACCTCTCAAGGTTGCATGTTCTGGTGGCTGGCATTCTGTGCCCTCAGAGCTGGGATCTTGCCAGACCCCTGGGTATTTCAAAAGCAAAAGAGGGGACAGCCTATTCAATCCAGCCAGGAGCCGTGGGATCTAGAAGTAACATGAGCAGATGATCACTTTACCTCTGCCCTTGCTTCTGGGCACAGCACCTGGAATCTTACTCTAACTGGCTACCTAAGCAGGGCAGCTCACAGCCTCTGGGGCTCAGTCTTCTCATCAGCAAAGTGGGAATCAAACTCCGATCTGCCTCCAGAGACTGAACCAGTGGGTGTACTCTGTTTATTAACACGTTAATATCTACATTTGCTAACACCCTTGGCTATCTTGGTGAACTCATCATTTGGGTTATCTGAGTTTTGTAAAGCATTAAGCCTACTGAAGCATGAAACTCAATAAATATATTGCTTGAATCATTTCCAGATAATGGAAGCTTTTAAAATGAGTGATGAAAGTGGAGACACTAACTTATTATTCTGACTGTAAATAAAGGGAGAAAAGTTAATTACCCAGCTTTCTTTTTTGAACTCTACCGGTGGGTAAACAAACAGAAGGGTTCTAGCTACTCGATGAAAAGAGCATCATGAGAGAAGAGAACACGGCCACTCTGCTACTTCTGCGGAATGTCTGGATTCGGGTGTCACACGTCCCGGCTGCCAATATCACAAAAGCAAGACAACCAGATGGCATGTGCCTCTGGAGAGGAGGACCCTATATTTTCTTTGAAGGTGTCTTGCGAAAAAAAAAAAAGAATCAGTAAAGAAATGAGTCTGACTCTGATCAAGCCTTTAGACAAACTATCAATGTACAGGAAGTTCAAAGGACAGAGGAACCTGTTAAGGACACCATGGGGATGCAATTAGCAAACTCCAGACCCTGGAAAACTTACTAGACAAACAACATGTTTCCTTCAACAAATAATTAGCAAGGATAACAAAAAAAGAAAGGAAGAAGAGCCTCTAGATTAAAACAGACTTTGAAAGACATTAAGGCTAATCACACTGGATGGATATTTGGATCCTGATTCCAATAAAGTCTAAAACATATGAATTTATGAGTAAATAGGAAATTTGAATACTAACATTATCTGATCTTTTTTTTCAAGTGAGATGATAGTTTGGAGGTTATGTTTCTTAATATCTTTGATAGATCTATATTAAGATATTTGTAGATGACATGATTCATCTGGGATTTGCTTCAAAATAGTAATATGGGGAGGAAGAAGTGGAGGGTGAGACAGAATTGGCCATGGGTTGATGAATGTTTGGAGTCAGATAATAGGTAACTGGGATGCCTTTCATTATTCTACTCACTTCTGTATACAACAGACATTTTTCATAATAAAAAATGCCACCAGCTGGGCGTGGTGGCTCAGGCTTGTAATCCCAGCACTTTGGGAAACCAAGGTGGGTAGACCATGAGGTTAGGAGTTCAAGACCAGCCTAGCTAAGATGGTGAAATCCGTCTCTACTAAAAATTACAAAAGAATTAGCCATGCACGATGGCAGGTGCCTGTAATCCCAGCTACTCAGGAGGCTGAGGCAGGAGAATCGCTTGAACCTGGGTGGTGGAGGTTGTGGTAAGCTGAGATTGTGCCACTGCACTCCAGCCTGGGCAACAGAGTAAGACTCCATCTCAAAAATAAATAAATGAATAAAAATTAAAAGTAAAATAAATAAATAACAAAAATCTTCCTGCCTTTGCAAGCCATGCCCAGGATGCCACCTGGGGTGTCAGTGCCCGGGCATAGGCTGCCTGAATTTCCTGCTGTCCCTGGGCCCCTGGGTAGGGCTAGCTAAGGCTGGAGGGAAGGGGGCTGCTGGCTTACCCCAGGGGGAGGGCTCACGTGCAAAACTGCCAACTCAGCACACAGGCTTTATTTACTTCTGTAAGAGAGAAAAGTATTTGACCTCTTAAGGAAACAAAAGTAAAGAATTTCCTGCCTGATTGTCCAGAGGGGAATGACAGGAACTGAGCTACTTACCGCCCAAACAAACAGCACTAAGTGATGAGGATGAAGGAGAGGCCTTGAGGACTGTGGCCAGCAGGGGAATGGGACCTCAGCCTTGCTGCTCTTGTTGTGACTTTGCTGCCCCTGCCTGGGGCTCCTGGGCCCACAGGGACCATTGAGAAACCTGGGCTGGCTCTCAGTATAATAACAGTGCCTTACATAGACCTTGAACTTGGAAGGTATATGAGACAAGCTAGAAAGAGCCTTAGAGCCAGATGCCAGGGCTAGGGGGCCTATGGCACCCTGTGCAGGTCACATAACCTCTGGCTTTTGACCCTGCCTGTTCCAGAGGGGTTTAAAGGGTCACATGAAATGACCTCTGAAGAGCTCTGCAAACAGTGAAGTGCTCTGCAAACCTGGCTATCCCTATGATATCCCTATGATGGCTATCTCACTCGCCTCACACAGCCTAGTGAGTACCAGTGTTCCCATCTGATGAATGGGAAGGTAGGGCTCGGAAGGGTTAAATGACTAGCCTCCGTCAGCCTGCCAGTGGGCAGCAAGACCTCCTGCTCTCAGGCTTGCCTGAGACCTGGAGAGTCCAGCAGGACCCACTGTCACTCCTACCACCTCAGGCCACTCATCAGCTGGGGAAAACCCTTTCCTTCATGACTCTGGCAGCGTGGACTTCAGACTCATAGCCAGGGCCTGGACTCCAAAGCGGTGCCATCTGGATGGGTGAGGTGTGGCCCAAGCGCTGGGCTCACGGCGACAAGCTTCGGGCTGAGCTTCCAGGGGAGGCAGCTACCCACTTCCAGAGGCCATGAGTTCAAGACAAACGAGGCCTCCAGGAGCCTCAGCAGGCCTCATGGGCAAAAGAGTTAATTTATTTAACAGGGAAGGAAGAAGGAGGTGATTTCTCTGCTCTAGACCTTGGCAAGAGACTCTGCAGCTGACCAGTCTCGTTTGCAGGGGCCGCCTTGGTGCCAAGGCTGGGTGACAGCACGGCTCCCTTCCTGTGCTCATGGGGCTCAAGCCTTTTGCACACGGGAGTTGCGATGAACTGATAACTCTCTTAGGAAAAAACTGCTTATGCAAATCAAAGCCGAGAGTGAAATGGGCGGTGGCAATCAGGTTTGTTAGCAAGCATGCACATGCTGGAAATGAGTGCGCTGTTACCAGTGGAATTATCCTCCTGTGGAATTATCCACTTTGCTGGGCCTGCTAAACATCTGTTATGAAGGCAGGCAGGTGAGCTACCTGCCTGTCAGAGCAGAAACCAAGAAGGGAAGGAAGGGGAGGGCTCCCACTACCCAAGGGGTCTGCTGGCCAGGCCTACCTTGCGTCCGCCAGGGCTCCGTTCGAGCCCCCGAACTGGGACCTCCTCCTGCTCCCTGGGTCCAGACATGGCCAGCCTGGTCAACAGAGAGGCCAGAGAGAGCCCTGGGCTCAAAGCACTCCCTCCCCCCTCCCAGCCTAGTGCAGTGTGTGGAACTGGGGGCCACGATGTCTGCATCTCACAAGGCTGTTGCAACATTACATTCCTAGCTCGTAAAACCTCCGCCAGATTTGGGTCTGGGTTCAGCTCCTGCCTCTGCAGCTCACTGGCAATAAATGGGGATAATCCTACTCGTGACACTCCAGCCCCTCAGCCAGTGCTCTGGTTCCTGAGGCCTGCCCAGCCTCCCGACCTGCTAACTCTCCAAGTTGTTACCAAAGGTTACATGAGTGTCTGTCCGCTTCCTAGCACGGGCTGGGCCCCTTGAAGGTACTGATAAATACAGCTGTGATTGTTTTCTTTCTTTCTTTTCTTTTTTTTTTTTTCTGACAGAGCTCCACTCTTGTTGCCCAGGCTGGAGTGCAAGAGTGCAATCTCGGCTCACTGCAACCTCTGCCTCCCAGGTTCAAGTGATTCTCCTGCCTCAGCCTCCAGAGTAGCTGGGATTACAGATGACTGCCACCACGCCCAGGTATTTTTTTTTTTTTTTTGTATTTTTAGTAGAGATGGGGTTTCACTATGTTGGCCAGGCTGGTCTTGAACTCCTGACCTCAGGTGATTCACCTGCCTTGGCCTCCCAAAGTTCAGGGATTACAGGCATGAGCCACTGATAGCTGTGATTGTTATTATGAGTATCATCATTCCTCCCCTGGAAGTTTCTAAAATGGCAATCCCTGGCACATCTCACTTTCTTCCTGGCTTCATTTTTCTCCTTAGCACTAAGCGCCAACTACCAGATTGTACATTTCACTTATTTCTCTGGTTTATTGTCTGTTTTGTCAACTGCTGTATCCCCAGCACCTAGGACAGTGCCTGGAACATAGTAGGTACTCCATAAATATCTGTGGCAGGAATGAGTGATTGATCATCGCTGCCCCACCCACCTGCTTCCGCTCTGACACCTGGGGATCAGCCCTGTGGATGGGATGAAATATGATGAAGGAAAAGACAGGAGAAAGATCCTGCCCTTTCTGGCTTGCTGTCGAGAGGGACCTGCCCGGCCCGGGCTTCCCTTGCTCCCACCCAGTCCAATCCAATTAGAACTTTGCCAGCTGTTGCTGCATGCAAGGGACCTGCTAGGTCCCCACCAAACCTCTGCAGGTGTGAGCGGGCTCCTCTCTTCCCTAAGCCTAGCAAAGATTTAGCTGAAACCTCCCCTGGCCCAGAGGCCTGGGTCATCTGCCTCCAGACTTACTCCTGGCCATGAGAATCCTCCTTTGCTGAAACAAGATACTGGATGCAAAAGTGTTTTGTAAATGCTACAGGCTCAGCCTTTGGTTTTTATCCATGAAGGGTTCACTGGTGCCCCTGGGCTGGCCAGTGAGTGGCTTTGGCAGAGCACCTCAGAATCCCAAGTCTCATGGCAGTGGGAACTGTCTCCGACATAGCTCAAAGTCCCAGAGCTCAAGGTGCAGACTCAACTGAGTTCTGATCGTCAAGTTTCCAGCCATCCTAAGAGCTGCCTGGACATCTGCCCAGGGCCCAGTGTCATGTTAAAGCACAGGGAAAACAAAACTGTAAGTGTCACTGGAGCCCGCTGAGATGTCTGTCCCGTCACCCAGGAAACAATATCGGAGGCATCTGTTTCCTTGCTGCTGGGGTGCCAACACTAATGCCCTTTAGGTTACTTTTTATTTTTTTATGAAACACAGTTGTCTTGCTCTGTCACACAGGCTGGAGTGCAGTGGCGCAATCTCACCTCCCTGAAACCTCCGACTCCTGGGTTCAAGCGATTCTCCTGCCTCAGCCTCCCAAGAAGCTCAGATTACAAGCGTGTGCCACCATGTCTATTTTTCATATTTTTAGTAGAGATGGGGTTTTGCCATGTTGGCCAGGCTGGCCTTGCACCCCTGACCTCAAGTGATCCACTTGCCTTGGCCTCCTGAAGTGCTCAAAATCCCCTTTTATAGGGATTATAGGTGTGAGCCACTGCACCCGGCACCCATTAGGTTAAAATTTAAACTCAGAAAAAAAACCAGGAAAGGGTGGGCACAATTCTGGCTAACCTGGAGCCCGGAGAAAATGGGACAGAGTCTGTGGGGGCGGTCTCGGGGGGGGAGGGGGTGTGGAGCAGGGGGTGCACAGCAGCGACAGATGGCACCTGTCTGGTGACTGTCCTGCAAACACTGGCATGCAGTCCGCAATGAGTCAGACTGGACTCCTAGGGGCTGGGTCCATGCCTGGTAACCTGCAAAGGCAGAATCTGTGGAATGGATTAAAAACATGTCTTTTCCAAATAAAACCAGGGATGATTCTAAGCAATCAAAGTGCCCCTGTAAAATCTGTGGCAGGTTTTTGTGCCTGAGGCCCTCGTGTGTTTTGGGATGAGGGTCGGCCATGGTGCCCCTTATTTCCAGGCTGGGCTTGGTTTACATAGTATCTTCCCCAATGGATGTGAGGCTGTGAGGCCTCAAAATAGCGAGCTGGGCATATTTACCTCTGTATTACCAGCTCCAAAGAATAGTCACCTTTACTAATGGCAATCCTAAGAAGTGGATTCTCAAGTGCCTGGCTCATGCCCAGCAATGAGTGTGGTTTAAGTGCCAAGATTCAACTAATCCTCACAATCATGCCAGGTGGTGGGCACTATTATTATGCCCATTTTACAGATGAGGAAACTGAGGCATGAGATCTATTAATAAGTGACTTGCTCACATCATCAATGAGTGCTTCAGGCAGGATTTGAACCCCCATCTAATGCTAAGGATGGAGCAAGATCCCACAACAAAGGGCAAGGCCAGAGGCACCTCTGACCCCAGACTTAGTTTCCAGAGGCTGACTTCAATGAGACACCATCTCATCTCCTTGAAGACGGCAAACAAAATGACCAAACTCCTGCAAAGGGCCTGGCCCTGTGCCAGGGGATTTACACATATCTCTAATTTGATTCTCAAAACACCCTGAAAAAGTAAACTCTAATGTGTCCACTCCACAAGCGAGGCAACTCAGGTTCTGAGAGGTAAGGTCACTTGTCCAAGACGGTAACAGCTAGAAAGTAGCAAAGTTGAGAGCCACACCCGTGGACTCTGGCGGATTCCTTCTCTATTCCTTCTCTAACTTCTTTCATTCTGCAACAATATTTGCACAGTACCAGCCTCTTCTGCGCAGTGAGCGTCCTGAGATCTAGGAAGCTGGCTGGTATAAGAGGCACCCACAGGCCGGGCGCAGCGGCTCACGCCTGTAATCCCAGCACTTTGGGAGGCCGAGGCAGGCGGATCATGAGGTCAGGAGATCAAGACCATCCTGGCCAACATGGTGAAACCCCATCTCTACTAAAAATACAAAAAATTAGCTGGGTGTAGTGACATGTGCCTGTAGTCCCAGCTACTCGGGAGGCTGAGGCAGGAGAATCACTTGAATCTGGGAGGCGGAGGTTGCAGTGAGCCGAGATCGCACCACTGTACTCCAGCCTGGGTGACAGAGCGAGACTTTGTCTTGAGGTAAAAAGAAGAAAAGATGCGTCAATAATTTAGGGGCCACCAAGGAAGGAAGAACACTGCCAACTAACTGTGACGGGGAAATGCGCTGGTTTCAGACCTGCTACAATGCAAAAAGTGCACATTTTAGAGTTTATGAAATACAGGACGTGCTCATCTGGACAGCCCTGTGAGGCGGGCTGGTCTGATAGCATCATCCTCACCCTGATCATGCACATGAGGCTCCAGGTATGTTCACCTGGCTTTGTCTTTGACCTAGGTATACCCAGCACCTTCCACAGAGCCTAGAATACAAGACACTTACAGGAAATATCCTTTTTTAAAAATTATTTATTTATTTTTTATTTCTTCTTTTTTTTCTAAGTTTCCTTTATGGTGGCCATGGAACCAAGGAAATATCCTTTAAGGCCAGGAGAAGGAAGGCACAAAGGAGGACTGGCTTTAGGCTTCCCCCAGCAGGGGCCAGGACCTATGCAGCCCGCAGCCGCTGGAGCTGAACAGGTATGTGTATGTGAGCAGGGGACACCGTGAGTGACACCTGGGGGCAGAGGCTGAACCCAGGTCCCTACCTAAGGGAGTGGTACAGAAGGCAGGTGCATTTTGCAGCACAGCTGGGGAAGAGTATCCCAGTGCAGGGGGATGGGAGTAAGAGGTTGCGTGGTGATCCTGAGCTGAGAGACAAGGAAAGGGTACGCTGATGACCCGAAGGCAATGCCCGTCCCCAACCCCTTTTACCCAGCTCCCTTTCATGCCACAATGTGAACATAAAGGACACTGCCTGAAAAACAATCACACGGGGTGCTGTCCCACGGGAGGGGCCCTCACTTGGCCGAGCCCAATGGACAAAATAGATTTTGTTTTGTTTTGGTGGTTGACTTCTGCTTTATTTTTAAAAAGCAGCTTTACTGAGGTATCATTGGTACGGGGTAACCTGCCCGTAATTTGAAATGCACAATGAGCTAAGCTTTGACGTATGTAGACACCCTGACACCATCACCACAATCAAGATAATGAATAATCTATTCATGGCCCCCAAAGGGATGAGTGGATTTTGACCCACACCCCCAAACACAAGTTACCAGAGCTGCTGTCAATTGGAGCAACAGAGAAGAAAAGAGCTAACCAGTGCCTGCCGGACCCACAAGCTTCATTTTGCATTTTACATGCATTATCCCACCTGGAAAGCTCTGGGGGTGGGGGCGGATGCTCACATTTTTGACGTTATCCCAAAGGCAGAAGGCTGCGAGGCTAACGAGTGCCACATAACCCGAGTCCAAATCCCAGCTCTGCCTCTTCCCAGCCATGGGGCCTTGCGTTCCTGTCTTCACCTGTCTTTGCCCCTCTGTCACCTGGGGATAAAAGAACACCCTCAATTGTGTGTGTGTGTGTGTGTGTGTGTGTGTGTGTTTATTTTTAGAGACAGAGTCTCGATCTGTCACTCAGTGGTGCTATCTCAGCTCACTGCAACCTCCGCCTCCCAGGTTCAAGCAATTCTGTGCCTCAGCCTCCCAAGTAGCTGGGATTACAGGGGCCCACCAGTACGCCTGGCTAATTTTTGTATTTTTAGTAGAGACAAGGTTTCACCATCTTGGCCAGGCTGGTCTGGAACTCCTGACCTCAAGTGATCTTACAGGCGTAAGCCACCGCGCCCGGCCGTGTGGGTGTGTTTTTGGTGAGGATTAAAAGATTTAATATCCATCTAGGGGACTCAGGACAGTACTTGGCATGATGATGATGATGGCAATGATGCTGATTTTCCTGAATGGGGAAACTAAGTGACTCACCCAAGGTCATTCAGAGAGTCAGCCGGCCAAGCTAGGCTTAGAACTCAGGCAATCTGATTCCAAGTTGGTGCTGCTAATGCCAATGCTGTGCTCTCTATGGGCGCAACACAGCTATGTGTCCTCACCTCTGGGGCTGCAGACCCAATGACTCCTGGCCCAGTCAAGCAGTCAATGGCGTCAGCAGGCTGTACCCTCGCGTTTCTCTCTGTAAACTCAACCAATTGCTCCTGTTCTGATTCCCCTTTGACATTCTGTGTCCTCCACAGGAGTATCAGTGAATTTTGGCTGGGGCTAGCCTTGGCTGGGAGAAAGAATAGCCCCTATTATGACTGTTGAATAAGTAAGATTTTGCCTTTGTGGGGCTAGGTAGGACATGGCCAGAAGAATCCACTTCCCATCCTAAGTCACCCACTGGTGGAACAGACAGTGATCCTCACAAACCTCCTGAACAATAATCAACGTTGTGGGAACACTCTGCCTCTGGCTGAGGTGGACCCCACAGGCTGGGAGCACTCCAGCAGCTGAAGGAGGTGTGTGTCCAAGCTCAGGATGAAGAGAAGTTGGCCCAGCTGACAAAACAAGGCTGGCTGCACTCACGGAGAAGTGCCCTGGGCCGGGCTCGGTGCAAAGTGCTCTGTGTGCACTGCTCACAGTCCAGGGAGTAGGGGCTGCTGCTCTTCCCTTTTAAGGGTGAGGAAACTAAGGCCTGGAGGCACCAGTGATGTTGCAAAACTTTTTTTTTTTTTTGAGACAGACTCTCGCTCTGTCACCAGGCTGGAGTGCAGTGGCGTGATCTTGACTCACTGCACCCTCTGCCTCCCGGGTTCAAGTGATTCTACTGCCTCAGCCTGCTGAGTAGCTGGGGCTCTAGGCATGCGCCACCATGCCCTGTTAATTTTTGCATTTTTAGTAGAGATTGGGTTTCACCATGTTAGCCAATATGGTCTCGATCTCTTAACCTTGTGATCCACCTGCCTTGGCCTCCCAAAGTGCTCAGATCATAGGTGTGAGCCAACGTGCCCGGCCTTTTTCCTTGAGACAGAGTCTCACTGTGTTGCCCAGGCTGGAGTGTAGTGGTGTGATCTGGGCTCACTGCAACCTCCCTCTCCCAGGTTTAGGAGATTCTTGTGCCTCGGCCTTCCAAGTAGCTGGGATTACAGGTGTGTGCCACCATGTCTAGCTAATTTTTTTTTGGTCTTTTTAGTAGAGACAGGGTTTCACCATATTGGCCAGGTCTTAAACTCCTGACTTCAAGTGATCTGCCCACCTCAGCCTCCCAAAGTGCTGGGGTTACAGGTGTGAGCCACTGTGCCCAGCCATGTTGCCAAACTACCAGCAGCTGCACCACTACCTTCGCTGGGTTTGGGGAAGCTTGAATTTTTATTTTGTTTTATTTTTTAGAGACAAGGTCTCCATCTGTCACCCCGGCTGGAGTACAGTGCCACTGTCATGGCTCACTGCAGTCTTGAACTCCTGGGCTCCAGTGATCCTCCTGCCTCGGCCTCCTAAGTAGCTGGGATCATAGGTGGACACTGGACACTACCACACCTGGATAATTAAAAAACTTTTTTTTAGAGATGGGGTCTCGCTATGTTGCCCAGGCTGGTCTTGAATTCCTGGGCTCAAGTGATTCTCCCACCATGGCCTCCCAAAGTGTTGGGATTACAGGCATGAGCTACTGCACCTGGCCAAAGCTGGAATTTGAATCCAGGTTTCCTAATGTTGATCCAAACATACAAGCAGTCTGCCAGGCACACCCTACCTTTCCCTGCCTTTTTCTGCAGAGAAGCAAACAATATAGATGACTGAGTATATTTGTGCTTCCTCCATGCCAGGGGCTGGGATAGGTCTCTTCCATCCTCACACATCTTCCCAACAATTCTAGGAAGAATGAACCTTGCTTTCCAGAGGGGTCACTGGAGGCTCAGAGGGGTACGCGGACGGGCAGGATTTGGCCACAGGTTGGAGTGGTCTCTCACGACACCCTCCGCACCCCCTGAGGTGACCCCACAGCCCTACCTTGAATGAGGTGCTTCAAGGAGGGACAAGGCGTTGGGTCGTACATTAGGGTCCTGTGGCTGCTGTAACAAATCACCACCAACTTCGTGGCTTGAAGCAACACTGATTATTTTATAGTTTTAAGGATCAGAAGGCCGAATTAGGTTTCACTGGGCCAAAATCCGGGTGTTGGCAGGGCCAGGCTCCCACCGGAGGCTGTAGGGGAGGATTCGTTTCCTTGTCTTTTCCAGCCTTTAGAGGCCGCCTGCATCCCATGGCTGGTGGCCCTGTCCTCCAGCCTCAAAGTCAATGACGCAGTACCTTCGGCTCTCTCTGAAAACTGACCTCTTTCCAGCATTCGCTTCTCCTTCCCTCTCTCTGACCTGCTGGCCTCCCTCTATAAGCACCCCGCGATTATCCGGGGCCCACCCACATCATCCAGATCCTCTCCCCATCTCAAGTGCCTCAGTCACATCAGCAAAGTCCCTTTCGCCATATAAAGTAATATATCCACAGGTTCCACGGATTATAGCGTGGACATCTTGCGGGGGGTGGGCATTATGCAGCCAACCACAGGCTGACCCTATTGTGTCCACCCCGCCAGCCCCAGCCCTGGGGTCAAGACCAGTAGGGAGGAAGATGTCAAGCCGGACAGGGCAGACTGACAGTGTTCTGCCTTCAACTGGAGCAAAGGCGTGGAGGTGGGGAGGCCCAGGGCAGACTGCCCACTGCCTCCGGGTCCAGGCCTGGCCCAAGTTGGGGTTACATCCATAGGCGCGTTCCTCAAGGAGCAGAATTAATTTTCAGAAAAATTCCACCCTGTTGCTAAACAAACACTGGGGTTCTTGTGAAACAAAGCAGCAACATGAAAGGCCTGGCAAGGGGTGCCCGGAGATTCCGATCAGAAGCGGATCCGGGCAGCTCCCTCCGAGGCAGCAGCAGCCGGAGCCATTCCCAAAGTCCTCATGGAACTCAAGGCCAAGGTCAGGCTCTGGGTGGGTGCCCATGCCTGGGGCTGAAGGTGCGGGGTAGGAGGAAGCAAGGGAGAAAAGGAGTGAAGGAGCATCGTGAGCACCTTGGAGGCGGGGCTTCCCATGCCCCCCTGGCTTTATCCTCCAGAAAACCCTGCAAAGGAAGCATCAGCGTGGCCATCATCCCACAGGAAAGTGAAGGCTCAGGGAGGTGAAATCACTGGCCTAGAGTCACACAGCAGTAAGACCTGGGATTCCAACCAATCCACCTGACTCTGAGACCAGTGCCCTTTCTGCGTTACCACATGAACTGCAACCAGGCTCAACACATGAACTTGACAAATACCTGGTGACTGTTGCTCGTAGTCAGATTGCAAGGTGGCTGGCAGTGCACGGCCTTGAGCCTCACGGCCCATATCTCAGTCCAGGCTCTACCAAGCCAGGGGATCTTCACCTCTCTGTGCCCCAGTTTTCCCCGTGTAAAGTGGAGTCAGGCCAGGCGCGGTGGCTCACGCCTGTAATCCCAGCACTTTGGGAGGCTGAGGTGGACGGATTACCCTGAGGTCAGGAGTTTGAGGCCAGCCTGGCCAACATGAAGAAACCTCATCTGTACTCCCAGCTACTTGGGAGGCTAAGGCAGGAGAATGTCTTGAACATGGGAGGCAGAGGTTGCTGTGAGCTGAGATTGTGCCAGTGTACTCCAGCCTGGTTGACAGAGTAAGACTCCATCTCAAAAATTAAAAAAAAAAAAAATGAAGTGGAGTCAATAAAAGCACCTCAGTCACGGGGTGCTGTGAGAGTTGAATGAGTTAATTCAGGTAGAGTGGGCTGTGACACTGCTGCACCCAGAGGGCCCCTCCAAGGTCCAATCCCCCAAAATCCCCCCATAAGGTCTTTTAGGCCGACTGACGGCACCACAGACACCATGGTGACCCCCGTAACCCGCATGTACACCTCTGGATGGCCTCCCAGAATCAGAAAATCTGAAGTAACTGGAAGACCATGAATAGAGGAAGAATGATCAACCTCTGCTCCTAATTAACTTGAGGCATTCTTCCATTGTTCCTTATTCCCGCCTCAACTGATAAGGCGACTGGACTTTGTAACTGACCTTGGTCAACCTCATGACTCCAGACCCTAGGAACCCCTCCCAGCTTGGAAAAACCTCCCTAAACTGTAACTTATGTAACTTTCCACTGCCCACCCCTAACCTATAAAACCAACTCCTATCCCACTGCCCTGCACTGACTCTTTTTAACTAAGCCCGCCTGCACCCAGGTGAATAAACAACCATGTTGCTCACACAAAGCCTGTTTAGGGGGTCTCTTCATTCAGAGCGTGTGTTTGAACACACCCTACCCCCAGCACACAGCCTCTGTCTGTCTCTGGTGGGCTTTCTCTGGCTGTCCTGTCTTCCGAGAAGTCAGCAACATCCTAACCTATGTTTGAGTTGATGCAGAGAGAAGGAGCAGAGAAGGCCTAGGCTCCCATATTGCAGATAATTCCCAAATCCACACACAGGCTAATCTTTGGAGCATCTTTTAGCCACAAAACCATGAAAACCATCAGGAAATCAGTGAAGTAACAGGGGAGCCCACCCCTCCCACCCAGCCCATGCTGGCTGCGGAGCTTCTGGGGCAGTTCCCATCCACTGGAGAGTGTCCGAGGCCTGCCAGCTCCTGGGTACAGACCCGCATTTCCACTTCCTGTTTGCCTCATGTCAAAACCAAACGCGCTTAAAACCAGGCTCAATGTGGACAGCGACTTGCGGAGTGCTTAGCCTGTCCTGGTGCTCTGTCCCAAGTTCCTCACATACGTGAACTGGAAAGTACTACACCCATTCCACAGATGGAAGCTGGAGCCAAGAGAGGTTAAGCAACTTGCCCAAAGCCACACAGCAATGAAGTGGTGGAGCTGCGATTTGATCACGCCTGCTTGATGCTGTTGTTCTGTGAGGCCCCACTGGATCCCAGGTGCCCAGGCCCTGATCAGCCATGAGGCTCTGAACTCTGCTGCCAACTCCCAGCCCAGACCCCACTCCTCCACCCTCAGGGGGCTGTCCACTTCCCCATGTGTGCTTTCCGCATGGATTTACTGAGAATCCATGTCACCCTGGCTGTGAGAGGCTGCTGGGATACATCAGACACAGCCTCCCTGCTCTCCCGGAGCTGACAGCCAATAAACAGGAACTAAAATAAAACAGAAAGGCCGGGCGTGGTGGCTCACACGTGTAATCTCAGCACTTTGGGAGGCTGAGGTGGATGAGATCACCTGAGGTCGGGAGTTTGAGACCAGCCTGACCAACACGGAGAAACCCCATTGCTACTAAAAATACAAGATTAACCGGGTGTGGTGGCACATGCCTGTAATCCCAGCTACTAGGGAGGCTGAGCTCAGCAGGAGAATTGCTTGAAGCCCGGAGGCGGAGGTTGCGGTAAGCTGAGATCGCACCATTGCACTCCAGCCTGGGCAAAAGAGCGAAACTCCGTCTCAAGAACGAAAAAGAAAAGAAAACAGAGTCTGTGAAATGCACAATGAAACTGAGACTCACTGGAGGAGTGGGGATGCAGGGCAGATACTAGGAGGGAAAATTCCAGAAGGACTTCTCCAAGCAGGTGACATTTCAGCTAAGGCCGGAAAGGATGAGAAGGAGCCAGGAGCTCCAGGTATCAGGAAATGCTGGGAAAAACAACTCCAGGCCCGGGGATCAGCAAAGCACAGAGGACCTGGGGGAATACACGGCCTCAGAGCATTTGAGCAACAGAAAGGACAATATGCTGAGCTTCCTGGGGTGGTGAGGTCAAGCAGGGTGGTGGGTGCCAGGTCATGGGGCTGCAGGCAAATGCCCCTCCCTCCCAGTGCCCAATGTGCACGCCCTGGGGTGCCAGGAACAGGGAAGCTCCAAGGTGTGTCTTCCTGCAAGTGGCCTGTCTTTGGGAGTATCAGTCCTTCCTCCTGGGGACTGGGAGAGGCCGGTAGTGAGGGAAGAATGGCCCTCGGTCATGCATACAGAATGCGGGGTACACAGGGCCTCTCACAGACCCAGCTCCCGATCTTATCGGATCTGCACGCCCGTGGGAGGCTGCTGGCGGCAGAAGCGCACTGCCATAAGCTTCCTCCCCATCGCAGGCAGGTGTGGTCAGGGGACTTCCTTGGAGAGCAAGGTGGGGGCAGCTGGCGGCCTCCTTAGTCTGGTGTCCATCCCCCCCACATTCCGGGGGCACCCACTCTAGGCTGGGCCCTGTGCCAGGTCTGATGACACAGCCATGACTAAGTCACAGTCCCTGCCTCTGAGGCCCCAGTGACGTGCCGACACAGCCACACTCCCAGTGTGCTAAACTCCGGTGTCGGGACCCGTCGAGAAGGGACTGAGGGAACTGAAAGGAAGGTGTGTCATTCTGCTTGCTGGTCTGGGTGGATGGAGACACATGGGAACAAGAGAGAGAAGGGCCCACCCAGTGACCCCTGTTCAAGACGCCAGGCACAGCGGGGTGGAGGGGGCAGGAGATGAGGAGCTAAGCCCCAGAAGGCCCAGGGAGTTCTGCAGTCAGAAAAGAGCCTGGAAACCGACATGCACACGGGTCTGCCGCACGGGGCACGGAGCCTCTCCAGAGGCAGAGGGGCTGGGGGCCATGGAGGGCTGCGGGCTGAGGACTGTGTCCACAGAGGAGCCCCCCTCGGGTCCAGCTGACTGTTGGAGGTGGCCGGACCAACTTATTTTCCAGTACAAGTGGAAATCCACAATGTGAAAGTTTCCAACTTTAAAATGGTGGTAACAAATTTGAAAACTTTTAAAGCTCCATGCAGACACAAAGAAAACCTATCTGTGGGTCAGCAGTTTTAGAGCCTAGAATAAGTGACGGGAAATATCAACTAGGCGAGGTGCCCTAAGGTACTTGGGTCGGGCCGGAGAGGGCTTCCTGAAAGGGGCATTTTGGAAGAGTCCAGAGAAGAACAAGTTGAGAAGCAGAGAAAAACAAAAGCTCCAATGAGCCCCTGCAGATGCGGGAACCCACGAGCTGTCACCAGTCGCTTTTGTTTGTTTTTGAGGCGGAGTCTTGCTCTGTTGTCCAGGCTGGAGTGCAGTGGCACGATCTCGGCTCACTGCAACCTTTGCCTCCCAGGTTCAAGTGATTCTCCTGTCTCAGCCTCCTAAGTAGCTGGGATTACTGGTACCCACCACCATGCCCAGCTAACTTTTGTATTTTTAGTAGAGACGGGAGGTTCACTATGTTGACGAGGCTGGTCTCAAACTCCTGACCTCGGGTGATCTGCCCACCTTGGCCTCCCAAAGTGCTGGGATTACAGGCATGAGCCATCATGCCAGGCCTGTTATCAGTCCCCTTATGATAGTAAAGGGATGAGAGAAGCATGGCCCAGGAAGATTGTCTCTGGAGTGCCTAGTCCAAGAGAACCGGGATCTGGAGCAGCAGATGCCAGGCCAGGCTTGGCAGGGAGCTCCATGGAGCCATGTGAGTTCACAGGTGGAACAGGACGGCCAGGGCCCAGCACTGGCATCACAGTAGGAATGTACCTGAAGGCACTCCAGAACTCAGGCCTCATTTCAAAGACACACACTCTGTCTCTTTCAGCTCCCTTCTTCCTCCATGGCAGCTGCCCTTCCTGAGGGGCTGGCCACCTTCCCAGCATGAAATGCACAAGGACCATGCTCCCTAATGACTCAGCCTCCTCTGGCCAGGCAAGAACTGCCCACTGCTAAGCACTACAGCAGCGGTGAGAGACCCGACCCTGGACACTCCCTGGGTATCAGAGAGGTGTCCCCCCTCCGCTGTAGGAGAACCTAATTCCTGGAGTCCTCCCATCCGTGTCCTTCCTTCAAGCCTCCTCCGCTGCTTCTCCCCAGGAGGTCACATGGTGCAGATGCTCCTCAAACACTCACTGGTAGGGACCTGTGTGGTTCTGGAGAAAAGAACCCCCTACGTGCTAGGCCTTTTGCTGGGGCCCTGGTAGCAGACAAGCCACTCATGGTACCGGCCCATGTGCACTCCACTGTCATGCTGGGCAGAGCCATCCATGGCCCAGGAGCAACAGATTGGAGTTAAAAGCCACAGGCATCAGGCAGAGAGAGGTGTATTCTGGAGGCTATGGTGATGGTGACAACCCCACCCCATGGTCCATCAGAGAAAGCACCAAGGGATATCCAGGCAAAAGGAAGCTGCTATGTTTGGTTCATGGATACTCCTCAGTCGAAGGGCTAGAACCTGTCATGTTCTGTCTCTAACCAGAAGTTAGGGGGTTAGAGCATCAGTGGATCTGGGGAGGAGCTAAGACCAAGACACGTGGGACCAGGCTCTGGCGGTCTGGGGCTGGCCTCAGTGGGGAATCTGCTGCAGGGCTGACCCCAGGGATGGCTCACCAGAGCATCAATCCCTTTGCTCCAATCCCCCTGGGGCCAGCCTGTCCTCTTCAGCCTTGGGCTCAGGTGCACCTGGGTATGTGTGGCCATGTACATAGTTCCCCAGATAAAAGGACATAGGACCTGAAGATCATCCGAAAGAAGAAGCTAGGCAGTGCTGTGGGTGAGACTATCCCAGGCACCTAGGGTGAGACTTCCTGTACCCACATGCCTCTAGCTCCTAGGAAAAACGAAGAAGAGGCTAACAGTAGAGGAAATGATTCTGCCAGTGCCACTGTAACAAAGTCCCGTGCACTGGGTGGTTTGCAGCTCTGGAGGACAGGAGTCCAAGATCAAGGTGACTCCCGTGGGGTGAGGGTTGGTTCCTTCTGCGGCTGTAGGAAGAATGCATCCCAGGCCGCCCCGCTAGCTTCTGGCAGTCTTCAGCATTCCTTGGTGTGCAGATCACCATCCCCACCTTGGCCTTCATCTCCACCTGCTGTTTTCCCTGGGCGTCTGCGTCTGCATCTCCCCCGATCCAGTTTCATCAGGCAAACTGGATCAGGGCTCACCCTATTCCAGCACAACCTCACCTTAATTAATCACATTGGCAGTGACCCTGCCTCCAAGTAAGGTCATATTCTGAGGTCCTTGGGGTTAGGACTTCAACACATGAATTTTTAGGGGGCGCGATGACACAGACAGAAAGCAGTTGACTCTGTGACCTGTCATCCTCCAGAGCAGGGAGGGTGGCAATGGTTGGCTGGGGAGAGCCAGAGAGTCAGTATTGAAGGGACACACAGTCTCTGCTGTAACGACTCTGCTGTTGTTGTTCAAAAGCAGCCTCAGAAGGTATGTAAAACAAATGTGAATGGCTGTGTTCCAATAAAACTTTATTTATAAAAACAAGGAGTGGGCTGGGTGCAGTGGCTCATGCCCATCATCACAACACTTTGGGAGGCCAAGGCGGGTGGACTGCTTGAGCCCAGGAGCTAAGGAATAGCCTGGGCAACATGGAAAAACCCCACCTCTATAAAAAATACAAAAAATTAGCTGGGTATGGTGGTACATCCCTGCAGTCGTAGCTACTCAGGAGGCTGAGGTGGGAGAATCGCTTGAGCCTGGGTGGTGGAGGTTGTAGC
Organism: Plecturocebus donacophilus; assembly: GCA_004027715.1. NCBI lineage: Eukaryota > Metazoa > Chordata > Mammalia > Primates > Pitheciidae > Plecturocebus > Plecturocebus donacophilus. The sequence goes on from PVKP010021780.1 coordinate 29,541, forward strand.
AAGTGGAGATCCCTCCACTGCACTCCAGCCTGGGAGACAGGGCAAGACCCCATCTCACAAAAACAAAAAAACATGGTAGTGAGCAAGACTCGGTCCAAAGGCCAGCCATAGTTTGCTGATCCCGGCCATCGGTGGACAACCTTGGACACTGAAATGAGACAGGTTTGCATCTGGATTCGCAGCTGTGTGGCTTTGTGCAGTTTACTTTGAGCCCGCTTTTCGTCTGTATGGCATGTGATCACACCTATCTCACGGAGCTGCTGTATCAAACAAGACAGCGTGTGCACACCCCAGCCAAGGCAGCTCCTGGTTAAACATCAGTGCCTGTCTCTTCTGCTCCTACACAAAGCGCCTTCTGCAGCCTGCACCGTCGGCTCTCGTCTAACACACAATGCTCGATTCTGAGGAAGCTCAGCCTATGGATTTCCAACCCACAGAGGCAAGCAGCTACAGACCAGGAAGCAAGGGAGCAGGTGGACAGCCAGCACCCAGCCGGCTTTCCCGGGAGCACACCACCATGCCGAGCACTTCACAAGTATGATCTCAGTAGATCCAGGCAGGTTCTACTACTACCCCCATACTGCAGATGAACCAACTGAGTCCCAGAGCGGCTGAGCAGCTGGCCCAAGGTCCTGCAGACGCTGTGCACCACAGCCAGGATTTCAACTCAGAGCGCGCACTCTCAACCCCTCCAATGTACTGCCTCCATCAATGCTGACAGAAGGTCCAATGATGATGCAGACAAGTGACAGTACATTTTCTTTCTTTTTTTCTTTTCTTCTCTTTTTCTTTCTTTCTTTTTTCTTTTTTTTTTTTGAGATGGAGTCTTGCTCTGTGACCAGGCTGGAGTGCAGTGGTGTGATCTTGGCTTGCTGCAACCTCCAACTTTCAGGTTCAAGCAATTCTCCTGCCTCAGCCTCCCAAGTACTGGGTTTACAGGCATGCGCCACCACACCCAGCTAATTTTTATATTCTTAGTAGAGACGGTGTTTCTCCATGTTGGCCAGGCTGGTCTCCATCTCCTGACCTCAAGTATCTACCTGCCTCAGCCTCCCGAAGTGCTGGGATTACAGGCGTGAGCCACCACAGCTGATCACCATTTTCTAAAGTACAAAGATGAGTCCCCAGGATGACCCTGAGTCACTAAGAAATGCTGAACTGCTCCTCCGAGCCTGTGTGGGAAGGCAGGTACATGAGGCTCCAGGAAAGCCTGCTGTCCCAGATGCCAAAACAGAACCACGATGGCACCAGCACCTACAATGGGGCCTCGGTACATACCTGTTGAAGCTGGTGGTGCAAAGTGTGCCACAACGAGGGACAAACTGCCACTACCAGCCAAGGTCATGTGCAACGACCTCCCCCAGGAGCCCAGGCTGAGGGAGTTGGTCTTGCATGCAGTGGTAAAAGTGTGCCCAGAGCTGCCAGGGCGGAGAAGCCCCCAAGGGCCGTGGCCTGCAGCCAGTTTTTGCTGGGCCCCCCTCTCCTTCTCTCCATGGCCTGACACAATTCAGTGGCCCCTGGAGCTGAGCTGCACATCTGACCATCTGACGGCCACCCAGGCCAAGGACCATCCTTGTAAACTAGGGGGACATCAGAGGACTGAGAGCCCCAGTCCAAACAGATACTAATAGGAATAGGGATAATCAGAAGCACGGCTGGCTGGACAGACTTTATGAGTCCAATTGGCACCATGTCCTGACTATTGGATGTACCCCGGGGTTACTGACTTTTCTGGCATCAGGAAAATCAGAACCGAGGAGAGCAATCCTGAAGGCAGCCCATCATTACCCTAAGCGCCGCCGCCCTGTTCTTCATCAGGATTCCCGCCAGCAGGGCTGGGCTGGGCGGAGCTGCCAGGTGGCCCTCATTCCTTCAGTGAGTCCTAGTCCTGCTCAGGCTGAGCCAGCAGGGTGGGGAGAGAAAACAGAGGTGCCCCCAGGAAATCGTGTCTGCCTGGGAATGTGGCCGGCTGCCCGCAGAGGGAGGGGAGCATTCTGTGACGGAGGAAGCCCAGCGGAGAATGAAGAGATGGGGGTGATGGTGCAGACAGGGCTGGGGTAGGGGCCTGAGAGCAGATGTAAGGAAGAAGGACCCCGCCTGCAGCTCCTACTTCCTCTCAAGGGAGAACCTCACTCCTGTCTTTAGATTCTTCCTCTCTCGGCTCAGGACTTGCAGCTCACTGCTGGTTTCCCTCATTCCACCCTGCACCAGGCCAGCTTCCAAAGCCCCACTTTGATTCCATCACTCCCTGTCTAAAGCCCACAACGGCTCCCTAGTACCCTCAGGCTGGAGCTGGCCCCATCTGCACCAGGGGCTGGAGCCCAACTCCTGCTCTTTTCTCCTCTCCCCTGTTTGCATGTCTCCTCTGTTTGCATGTGACCTCTGCCCGCATGTCCTGTGGTTTCTGCAGCCTGGCCTGAGCTTCTATCGTGTTCTGCTAGAAAAGTCCAGCAGCCGGGTCCCATCTCCCTACACCTCCGATCTATTCTCAACGCCGCAGCTAGAGGGGATGCTTCAAATCAAATCTGATCAATGGCTTCCCTACATCCTTCTATGCAGATTGCAAAGTCCAAACTCCTTACCTGGGACTGCAGAGTCCCACATGAAAGTGCCCCTCCCCACATCTCCAGCTCCCTCTCTATCCTTCACTCTCCAGCTACAATGGCTGCCGGGTCCCCGACACACGCAAAACTCACTCTTGTCCTTAGCCGTCTCCCTGGCTGGCAGGTTCCTCCCCCGGAATCCTGCGCGCCTCCTTCCCATCGGTCTTGGGTTAAAGGCTCCTGTTCCAGAGAGACTTTGGTAATCGTGTGCAAAGGCGCCCCACACTCTCTTCTGTGCCTCCCCATTTTAACCCTTCATGGCATGTACTACCGTGTGACCTTTTTACTGTCTATTCACCTATTTATTCCTTGCTTTTCCTCTATGCTGCCTGGGCTGAAGGAGGCTGCCCAGTTTGCTCTGCCTACCAGGACCTGATACCCTCCATACTCAGCCCTAGCCTGGCATGCATTGGGGGTCAACTGATATTCCTGGGATGACTATCTGTGTTCCTCATACCTGACAGAATGCCTGCTACTGTGAGCTTGATTAAATTGGATGGAGAGAGACAGCAACACCCATTCACTGCTTTTTGGGAACCTACTGATTACCTGGGTGGGTGTGCAGGCACAGTGATTGGCGTCCAACGGCCCCTCCCCTGCCAACCTCAGGGAAGGCGGCCAGCCAGGGCTCCATCAGAGTCCCTCCACCCCTTTTACTTAGATTTCGAGTTGAGCCGCACTTCCTTGAAGTGACCTCAAATTAAGATCCCCTTTTGGTTCTTTGAGTCTCATCAAGGAGGGCTGGGGCGCCAAGCTAGTGACCCAAACCAGCCACATGCAGTGGCCCACACACTCCTGCAGCACTGACTCGGGCTGGCACCACACAGGACCACGGAACTGCTTGGAATGCAGCAACCAAGAAAAGGAGCAGGTCAGCACTTTCCGGGATTTGCTGCTTTCATATTAAAATATTCATGAAGAGAAGTCATATCGCCGTACACAAGTTTCCTCTCTGCAAACGAGGATTAACATCTGTTCCCAGAGCTTGGCTGGTGCAGGACACACATCAATGAAGGGGTGTTTTTGCAAAAGCGAGGCTGTTAAATGGCCAGAGCCCAGAAAACAAGCACTCAGGTGGAGGACTGCCCTGAGAACTGCAGGTTCTCAAAGCTGCTAGTGACGTGTTTCATGACTGCCCACTGATGCAACATCATCAAACACAGAGTCCATATGCAAGCTTCTCCAAACATCTCCATATCGCTTTTCATGGCTTCTTCACCACCCCCAATCCAGGATCCCAAAGGAGATCACATGTTGCAATCAACTGTCCTGGCTCCTGATTCTCCTTTAATCTAGAAGGTTCCCTTTGCCTTCTGTGGGTCTTTCATGACATGGAAGTTTGTTTTTTTATTTTGTTTTGTTTTTGTTTTTGAGATGGATTCTCGCTTTTGTTGCCCAGGCTGGAGTGCAGTGGTACGATCTCAGCTCACCCGCAACCTCTGCCTCCTGGGTTCAAGTGATTCTCCTGCCTCAGCCTCCTGAATAGCTGGGATTACAGGCATGTGCCACTATGTCCGCCAATTTTTGTATGTTTAGTAGAGCCGGGGTTTCTCCACGTTGATCAGGTTGGTCTTGAACTCTCAGGTGATCCACCTGCCTCGGCCTCCCAAAGTGCTGGGATTACAGGCATGAGCCACCACGCCTGGCCGACCCGGAAGGTTTTCAAGAGTCCAGGTTAGCCACCCTGCGTCAGTCCAACGAACCCACAGGTGACGTATTCTCAAAGTGTCACATCAGGATGCCCATGACGTCCATCTGTCCACTGTTGGTAAGCCTTTCTCATTCTTTCTTTCCCTCTATGTTTGTTTAATTATTTATTTTTGAGGCAGGGTCTTGCTGTGTCGCCCAGGCTGGAGTGCAGTGGCGTGACCTCAGCTCACTGCAGCCTCAGCCTCCTGGGCTTAAGCCATCCTCCTGACTCAGCCCCCGGAGTAGCTGGGGCCACAGGTACGTACCACCATGCCCAGCTAGTTTTTAAAAACCTTTTACAGAGACAGAGTCTTCCTATGTCACCCAATCTGGTCTCAGACCCCTGGGCTCAAGTGTTCCTTCTACCTTGGCCTCCCACCAAAGTACGGGGATTATAAGTGCGAGCCACCACGCCCAGTCCCTCTATGTTTATTAATCAGCATTCATCTTTTCTCCTCCTTTCCCCCTTTAATCATCCATTTCTTTCATTATTTTCTAGCGTGTTCAATTGTCCCACCTTTGCCAGCAGGAGTCCCTTTTAGCCAGCGCCTGGTCTTTCGGACCCATCTATCTTTGAAGGCATCCTTGCTTTCTGGAAGGACAAGGGGCTCTAGCATTTTACCCTCCACTCCCCATGCCTGGCCTCCTCCACCTGTCCAAGGAGACCTGGCTCCTTCTCATGGGGACCAGCATCCAGAAATACAGAGATGTGGGCACTAGGTATGTGCACTGCTACAGGGGGATGTGGCTTCTTGCCCCTTCTTTCTATGGTTATGACTGTCGATCACATATTCATACCATCAACAGAGCATAATGATGCCTCCACCTCCAATCTGCCACCTTCCCCCATTGCATAGAGAAGGCCCTTTTCCCACAGAGAGAACCCTGCTACCTAACAGTATATATTTACTCATTCACTCATTTGCTCTAGAGAGTCTCGCTGTCATCCAGGCTGGAGTGCAGTGGCATGATCTCAGCTCACTGCAACCTCCGCCTCCTGGGTTCAAGTGATTCTTGTGCCTCAGCCTCCCACATAGCTGCTCAGCCTCCTGAGTAGCTGGGACTACAGGCTCGTACTACCACACCTGGCTCATTTTTGTATGCTTAGTAGAGATGGGGTTTCATCATGTTGGTCAGGCTGGTCTCAAACTCCTGAACTCAAGTGATCTGCCTGCCTTGGCCTCCCAAAGAGGTGGGATTACAGCTGTGAACCACCGTGCCTGGCCACATTTGCTCTGATCTGTATTCACAAAATAACTTCAGAATTACTACTCCAAAGCACTGCCAATGAATCTATATATACTTAAAGATTTGGTTCCCGTTCTTTTAGGCTTTAATAATTAATTAATTAATTAATTAATTTTTTATACGTGAGTTTTGCTCTTGTTGTCCAGGCTGGAGTGCAGTGGCGTGATCTCAGCTCATTGCAACCTCCACATCCCGTGTTCAAGTGATTCTCCTGCCTCAGTCTCCCAAGTACTTGGGATTACAGGAGCGTGCCACTACACCCAGCTCATTTCTGTATTTTTAGTAGAGACGGGGTTTCGCCATGTTAGCCAGGCTGGTCTCGAACTCCTGACCTCAGGTGATCCACCCGCTTTAGCCTCCCAAAGTACTGGGATTACAGGCGTGAGCTACCATGCCCAGTCTCTTTTAGGCTTTAGAATGTACCCTGCAAAGACTGTGCAGTGACCTGTTTCATATTTGTGCAGTTTTATCCTCAGGGTACATTGCTAGAAGTAGGACTGATGAGTCAAAGGGTAAAAGCACCTGTGAGTTTGCTTCATGGAACTAGATTCCCCCCACATAGGGCCATGTCACTTTGCATTTTCACTGACCAGAGGGGAGAGTGCTATTCGCCTGCAGGCTTGCTAGCTGGGCGAGCTGGTGTACTTCAGGGGTTTTGCCGACCTGACAGGTGAGCAATGCCATCTCAGGGTTGTTTGAATTTGTGTTTTTCATGACTACCTTAATCTACTGTGCCCACTTCCAATCCTTGGACCAAGGCTCCAGCTCCAAGTCCAGGGTCCATCCCGAAGACGCTAAGCTGAGCATCCCTGCCGGGGTAGAAGTACCGGGTGTACAGCCTTACCCCACCCGTCAACTCTGGAGTGAACAATGCAGGCAGACGATACTCAGGTGAAACTCTGGCACTGGGGTGCTTTGGGTTTCTGGAGAAACTTCAGAGGCATGTCCTTCTCATTTCTGGAATAAAGAGGCTCCCTGCAGCCTTCAGCAGGCAAAAGCAATTTTTTAGCCTTCTGTTCCCATGATCAAGGACAAGCTGCAGTGTTTCTGCCACAGGCCAGGAGCTCCCTCAACCCTAAACACTGTTCCAAGGAGGAGATGGAGAGGTTCCGGCCGGAGGGTGCCTTCCGAATGCCTGGGACTACAGGCGCGCACCACCATGCCTGGCTCACTGTTGTATTTTTAGTAGAGATGGGGTTTCGTCATGTTGGGCAGGCTGGTTTCAAACTCCTGACCTTAAGTGATCTGCCTGTTCGGCCTCCCAAAGTGCTGGGATTACAAGTGTGAGCCATCACGCCTGGCCACATTTGCTCCACTCTGTAATCACAAAACTGTGGGCTGCCTTTACTAATGGGGACCTCAGTTTCCTTGGGGTCACTGGCTCCTGGCTGACATGGGGGCCTGGATCCCCTTCAAGGTCTCAGGTGCTGAGAACAGTGCCACATCCACCCAAAGGCCACTTTTTTGTTTGTTTGTTTGAGACACAGCCTCGCTCTGTCGCCCAGGCTGGAGCACAGTGGTGTGATCTCGGCTCACTGCAACCTCCGCCTCCCAGGTCGAAATGATTCTCCTGCCTCAGCCTCCCAAGTAGCTGGGATTCCAGGCGCCCGCCACCACGCCCAGCTAATTTTTGTATTTTTAGTAGAGATAGGGTTTCACCATGTTGGCCAGGCTGGTCTCGAACTCCTGACCTCGTGATCTACCCACCTCGGCCTCCCAAAGTGCTGGGATTACAGGCGTCAGCCACCGCGCCCAGCCCAAAAGGCCACATTTTAAGGGCTCAGAGAAACTTCGAGTGCTAACAGACAGGAGTTTGGTCTTTAAGGTATAATGATGGTCAGGCGCGTGGATCGTGGGCTGGAACAGCTGAGTGCTGACCCCGGCTCCTCCACTTGCCAGCTGTGTGTCTGCTGCAAGTTCCTTCCAGCCTGAGCCTCAGTGACCTCAACTGTAAAGTTGGGATGATAACAGGACCCATCTCACAGGTCTGCTGTGAGGATCAAATGCGACTATGTATGCAGACAGCCTGGCACACAAGCTCTTTAGGCAAATGTCATCTCCATGCAGGGGACAGCCCCATCTAGACCACAGCCAACTGGCCACAGTACGTCCCTCTTAACAGGTGCTTCGCCTCTCACTCTCTCCAAGTGAGAAAGGTACCCTGGATGGCATGCTATAGCTAGGGCATGGTCATGTCTTTAGTTTGAACAAACTCTGGGTGTGCTGAAAAGGCACTGCAGCCCGTTTGTCTTCCTTACATTCTTCTAAGATGAAATCAAGAAGGTATTGCTCCTTATGCCAACCACAAGGATGGTTGTGACTTATACCCAGCAAGGATGGCCATGACTGATACCCAGGGCTGCCACGGACAGTCGCACGGCTTGCACACTGCCCAAAAGTGCCTGATAGATGAGTTAGGTGGAAGCTGAAATGCAGCTGGCGCTGTGTTTGTCATATTGCGCAGTTTGGTGCAGGGCAACCTGGAGGAGGAGGTATCTCTCTGCTCCCCCAGCAAACCGGCCAGGGCTATAACCCCAAAAGATGGGTTTGCATGCAGAGACCACTTCCTGATCACCAGGCTATGGGGGTACATAGGACTGGGTTCAATGACAGAAGAGCACTTTTTCCATATCTGCCTACACAGAGTGAGTGCCTTTTTTCAACTTGCACAAAAACTCCCTATAAGCTAGTGGCAGTTCTGTTAATACCTAAAACATGCATTTACAAAACACACACTGACGACTAATCTATGCTTCATGAGCTAAAGTCTTTTATGCATAGACTGGGTCAAGCTTCCACTGGAAATTTTAAAATCTGTTTTAAGAATAGAGACAGCAAAAAGCAAGAAACCCCACTAAGAATTCAGGTTGGGAGCTAGTCCCCAGCTCCAGCTATGCTGTGGCATGTCACTTACCCCGGAAGGCCAGGCCTCCAGCTCCTAGCCACTCTCCCCTCCCTTCTTGGGGCAAGCAGGTCTTCTGGCATCTCTCAGGGCCTGCACTAATGCAGGGGAGGCTGCCCTGTCCCTCTGGGGAGCCCCGACCCCCAAGAGCAACGTACTGCACTGGAAGACCCAGTGGCCATGGGGATGAGTAATGGCGGTTGCCGGGACATGATGCCTTGGCAGGGGGTCTCGTGTTCTTGCAGGGGCTCGCACAGACGAGGGAGCCACCAGCCTCCTCCAGCCGCCCCATCTTGGAGTATGCAGATGAGCCTGGAGCAGAGTGGAGGATGTGTTTCCGGGTCAAGCAGATGGACAGATGTTGGTGTTCCTGTCCAGGGAGGCAGGTGGGCCCCGAGGCTGCCTCAGGGTCACCTGTGCGTAGCACAGACATCCAGCCTCCACACTTTTGCCTCTCCATCCCCGGACGTGGGATGCCTGCCTGACACCTATCCGCCCACTCAGATCCTGAGCCCTGGTGATCCTGCCTGTCTGGGGAAGTCCCTGTTGACTCCTCCTACTCCAGTAAAACTTTTCACGGAGCCCTATTCTCTTGCAAAACTCTCCCAGGTTAAACAACAAATGATATGGCCGCTCCAGGCTTAGTAAAAGAATTACAGTA
>PVKP010021781.1:0-27047 GCA_004027715.1 Plecturocebus donacophilus
TTTTTTTTTTTTTTTTTTTTTTTTTTTTTTTTTTTTTTTTTTTTTTTTTTTTTTTTTTTTTTTTTTTTTTTTTTTTTTTTTTTTTTTTTTTTTTTTTTTTTTTTTTTTTTTTTTTTTTTTTTTTTTCATTTTTGCTATGTATTTTTCAATTTCAGATCTTCTATTTGGTACTTTTTTTTACAGTTTTTCTCTCTGTATATTGATATTCTCCATTTTATAGGACATTATCATCATACTTTCCTTTACTTCTGCAAACATGATTTTTTTTTTTTTTAGGTCTTTGAAAATATTCGTAATTGTTATTCTGAAGTGTTTTTGCTGCTAAGTCTGACCTGATCATTTTCAGGCAGTTTCTTTTGTTTTCTTGTTTGATGGGTCCTAATTTCTGTGGGTTTTTTTTTTTTTAATTTTGATGTCTTTAATTTTTTGTTGGAAATTGGACATTTGAGATAATATTTTGTAATAGCTGTAGGTCCTGGTTTGCCCTCTGCCCTTAATGGGGACGTGTTATTGTTAATAGCTTGCTTGTTTGTTTAGTAACTGGCTCTTATTTTACAAACGTCTATCCCATTCCACCACCACCCCCAGCCCCACATACCCTTTCATACAGTGTTAAGCCTTTTTTGTTGTTTTTCAGGGAAGTACAGCTTTGGGATGCCTAACAGACACCCTGGACTAATGGTGATTTGGGCAGGGCTCTCCAGTTCTTTCCATCACCACATCCAACTGTTAAGCTCCAGTAGTTGCTGGTTGATTTCTCTGTTGTTTTCAACAGTGTCCTGTGGCATTAAATTGCTCTAATTAAATCAGATTTCACATACGGGCTTTTTAAAGAAATTTGGAGATAAGTGTTTAATATTTGTTCTGACCCCAGGAAAACTCCTTCTATTTGTCACTTTTCTCTGATTTTCTCCTGCAAACTAGTAGATCTACAGGTTAGCCAATATCTTCTATAAATCAATGACTTTCCTTTTAGTTGTCATTCACCATATCTGCTGTTTCTGAGAGCACCCTTAGGCTCGAACTGCACTATGTTATAAATGAAATTAGTTCCTTTGGAAAGAAATTTAATAGTGATCTGTTTTAAAACCTACTTTCCCTATCGGCAAAAATCTCTAAACCAGGGCTCTGAGGCTAGGGATAGGGACAGTGACACCCTTATATTTGAGTAACACCCCAGTTTAGGAGCTGAGCACTACATGTGGTGGGGTAAGAGGAGCAGTGGCCTGAGATCATCACAGCTTGCCTCTGCTGGCATGGAACCACCACATTACAAGCCTGAGCAAGCCTAGTGATCAGAACTCTAGTATTCTCAGTGGTGCTGTCCCCAAGGCAGAGCTTTTTTACCATGCACAGAGGCTGGACAGAAAAAGCCCCGCCAGGTGTGGTGGCTCACGCCTGTAATCCCAGCACTTTGGGAGGCCAAGGTGAGCAGATCACTTGAGGTCAGGAGTTTGAGACCATCCTGGCCAACATAGTGAAACCCCATCTCTACTAAAAATACAAAAATTAGCTGGTTATGGTGGCAGGCACCTGTAATCCCAGCTACTCAGGAGGCTGAGGCAGAAGAATCGCTTGAACCCAGGAGGCAGAGGTTGCAGTGAGTCAGGATCACGCTACTGCACTCCAGTCTGAGTGACAGAGCAAGACTCCATTTCAAAAAAAAAAAAAAACCCATAAGGGAGGCCCCCACTTCACAACTGCGCTCAATCATAACTTAACCTCAGCAGCAGGCAGCAGGTAGCTGGGAACAGGATGAGAAATACATTCTGTTCTTCCCAGGAAGACAGTCCTCCAGTTGAGGACTGAGCTAAGGAGGAGCTCTGTGTTCTTGGGTATACTAGTCTAGAGTAGAATTCTGGCTCATTAGTCTGGGAGAGGAATGCCCTTTGTTAAAGTACCACAGATTCACTTTTCCTACCAAATTTTCTAGGTTTTCTTAAATAGATGTTTTTTCATTTGCTTATGACCTTGCAACCATTCCTAGAAGCCTTCAATTTGTTGTTGTTGTCTTTTAAATAAATTTCATCGGTTTGGCTGGGGTGCTGATTTGAAGAGCTTCTCATACTGTCATCTCAGAAATTGATTTCCAAATATACTTTTTATAAGGCTATCATTTTTTATGTTTTGATGAATATGTTAAAATGTGAATCTTGGGGCCCATAGAAGTTACTTCAGTCTGAGCATTTCGAGGCGAAGTATTGATGAATATCAAGAATGAAACCACTAATCAATTAATACAAAATTATTTTTAATACCTTTATTTTATTGTATCACTGGTCTGTATAGGTTGCATTAAAGCAGTTACAAGTAGACTACAAAATACCACAAGTAGACGGTACGATTATATTTAAAGAAACAAATATACCCAAGAGAGTGTTGATGTTATGGACTAGTGTTATTTTGGGATAAGATTTATAGTCATATGGGAAAAAGCTTAGTGTCTTTTAATGGTTTGAATGGAAATATAGATAATGCTTGTCAGTTTGTCAGTGGCAGACAGAACTGTCCTAATAATAGAGATGTTAGTTTCCCTTCTAAGGCAATCATGAGCAATGTCGAGTGAGTCTAGATCTTATAGAAGAGTTCTGGCAGTGTGTCTGCTATTTGTTTAAATATCTCATGCAGATAGGTCCCTTTAGTTTTTAATATTTTGTATTCCTTTTATAGGTTGAGCTTTTTCATAAAGATATTGAAGCTTTCCAAGAAGAATATAAAACAGTCTCATTAGTAGATCAATCACAAGTCAGCCTCTATGAATATTTTCATATATCTCCTATCAAGGTAGGAGAAGAATAACTCATTTTTATTGTCTTTGAAAATCTAGGTAATAGCAAATCGATGTAGCATTTATATTGTGTTCTTCAATAGCATATAAAATCTATAACTCTACGATTAAGCTAATAAGTAACAAAGGAATTACATTTGACTTACGATTAAACTAATAAGTAACAAAGGAATTACTTATTAGTTTAATGGTAACTTGATAACTTATTAGTTTAATTCTTTTACATTTTTATTTATTTTTAAATAAGTGTTTATCATGTGGAGCCACCTACAGCATGTATTTATGTTTATAATTTGACCTAATCTTATTTTACCTTGATTTTCTGTTAAGTTGTTTGGTGACAATTTTCAAAATTTTGTATATGATGATTTGTGTATTAGTTTTAAAATAATTTATAAAGTAGCCTTAAGAACTGAAGACCAGATGGTATCAAATCTAAGTTAGTTTTTAATGCAAAATTTCTATAAGCTAATTATATAATAATTGAAGAAAATTATGAAATAACCATATATGTAGAATATACATACAATACAAAGTGTTTTTAAACTGGCTATTAACTTCTGAAATAATTGAAATATATACATTTCGAGATACATGCTTTTCAACTTATGACAGAGTTATATCTCAACAAAGCCATCATAAGTTGAAAATCTTTTAAGTCAGAAATGCATTTAATACACCTAAGCTACCGAACACTATAGCTTAGCCTAGCCTATCTTAAACATGCTCAAAACAACTGAGCAAAATCATCTAATATAAAGCCCATTTTCTAATAAAGTTATTATAAAGAATTTTGAATCAAAATCCAAAGTACAGTTTCCACTGAATGTGTACTGTTTTTATAGCATCATAAAGTTGAAAAATCATAAGTCAAACATAAGTCATGTACATATGGTCCCCATCATAAGTTGGGGACCATATATATTTTAGTCATTTTTAATAGCTTCAACTTCTAGATTTTTAATGTTATTAATGAATATATAAAAACTAGTATTTTCTTAGGTGTACCAAAAGAGTGGGATGGTATCACATATTATGCAATCTTAAATTGTTGAAGATTTAAATAGAGCTGTGTTAGACTTTAAATTTCTTCGTATTTCTACTTAGTAATTTTAACATAATCTACGTAACTTTGACATTTTATTTATGGTTTAGTAAATTTAAAATTAAACTGATTTTTAAGAGCTAAAATTATCAATATGAAGAAAGTATTTTTGAGTATTTATCTGTTTATCTTTTTAGTTACATTTAAGTGTTTCACTGAGTTCGGGCAGAGAAGAAGCTAAAGATTCAAAACAAAATGGAGGACTGATTCCAGTTCATTCTTTAAATCTGTTGTTGAAGAGTATTGGTGCCACACTGACAGATGTACAAGATGTGGTTTTTAAGTATGTTTAATATTCAAATCTGTAAATTGATGAACAGTCTATTTTACGTGTACTGAAAAATTTTGTAAATGAAAAAGTCTGTAAAGCACATTGCAGATCATAGGTGAAATGAAGTTTCTGCATATAAGTGAAGTACAATCTGAATAACACCAAACATATTATTTGCTAACTCCTAATTATTGAATTACGGAATTATTATTAAATAATTTCCTTAAGAAAAAGAGACATAGGCCGTGCAAGTTATGCATTTTAAAAGATCTTTCTGACTTAGGGAAGGATTTGTAAGATGTGTATGCCCAAAGGTATGGCACCTGAAATGTGTGGATTTAAAGCTAATAGGAATAGGACTCTTCAAAGCATATGCAACTAGAACAGAATGAATGCAATAATAGGGGAAATGAAAGAATCAGTTTTAAATGTTGTAATCAGGAATTTATATTTTAATGTGAGTCATAATGAAGCACATATAGTATCTGACCAAAGAGATTCGGAGTGTCTGAGTTGAGACTTTAGAGGAGAATAACCCTTTCAAGTAGCATCTAGAACTGATTATTAAGAACAGTGGTAAGAATTGGCTGGGCGCAGGGGCTCATGCTTGTAATCCCAGCACTTTGGGAGGCTGAGCTGGGCAGATCACAAGGTTAAGAGATGGAGACCATCCTGGCCAACATAGTGAAACCTTGTCTCTACTAAAAATAATTAGCTGGGCACAGTGGCGTGCACCTGTAGTCCCAGTTGGAAGCTAAGACAGGAGAATTGCTTGAACCCGGAAGGTGGAGGTTGCAGTGAGCCGAGATCACGCCACTGCATTCCAGCATGGGCGACAGAACGAGACTCGTCTAAAAAAAAAACAGTAGTAAGAGTTAATAAGTCCAACACAAGGTAACACTGAACCTAGATAAAGTTAAAAGAACACAGGTATGATGTTAGCAGAAATAGGATGAAATTTCTAATCTTGCTCCTATTCCACTTACCAACAGGAAACATAGAGCTTTTCAGTAACTGTATCAGGTGTATGCTATGAATGAGTTACAAGTTGACTAATCTTATAATATGTATTCTGTGAATGGGTTGTAAGCAAGTAGGCAGAATCTGCTACAACTGAACCTGGCCATTCTTGAGCAACCTCTTTATTAGTGAGTCAGACATTTTCTATGTGGGCCACAATAGGACAGAATTGGGAAATAAAGTTCCATGGGTCCATGAATGGGATCCACAGGATCTCAGAATTCTCCTAAATTACATGAAAATTTATGTATACTGGTGACTTTTCTGAAGATCAGATCCATGTCTTTTATGATTCTTAGAGGGTTCTTTGATTAGAATACGCAGAGATATACCTAAAAGGTAGATTTTCTGGTTGGCATGGGAAAATGTACTGGAAGGACATTTGGAGAAAAGATTCTAAAAAAAATAAAGCCACTCATTAATATTAAAAATACCTTCTCCATACACATGTTCAGACAATATATTTATATGCTTTTTTCAGGCTTGCATTTTTTGAACTCAACTATCAGTTCCATACAACATCCGACCTACAATCTGAAGTCATAAGACACTATTCAAAACAGGTTTGTCTAAGATTATCTTACAATGGGACAGAGTGTTACAGACTAATAAAACCTTTTATATCTATACATGTAAATGTAGAATTGTCAAGGAACCAAATACAAATAGCCATTTTCAAATTATTAAAGCACGTTTTTTTCCTCAGAATTGTAAAAAGAAATTGAGCTCAACCACTATTTGAAGTTTTTGTCCTTATATTTTTTAGCCACTGACAGAAATATTTTCTGAATCAGCATGGACTGGAAATAAATAAATCTTTAAATAAAATATTAACTAAGTAATTTATCACACTATTTAAAAATGGGTTCAAAGGAAACTATTAGTAACTGATGAACATGGGATATTTTTAAAGTAACTAGTTGTTAAGTCAGCCAGATACATTTTTTAAAACAGATGTTTGTCCACTTCTAGAGAGGCTCCTCTGTTTTAGGATATAACTTAGAGAGCATCTGATATAGTTGTGGTATGATAGATCACTGAGCATGACTCAGGAGATTTTGGTTTATTCTGCTTTTGCCATATACCCACTCTGTGACCCTGGATATCATCTAACTTATATGTTTCTCCAATCTATAAAATGGTGATAGTAATGACAGTGGTCACAGATAATTGTAAAAGTAAAAGTATTTTTAAATATTCTAGAGCTTTACATGAGTATAATGTCATATTATTTTTAATACTATAATACCAAATTACTTTTTAAAAACTAATAATAGTGATCAATAGGCCAGGCATGGTGGCTCATGCCTGTAATGCCAGCACTTTGGGAGGCTGAGGCAGGCAGATTACTTGAGGCCAGGAGTTCCAGACCACACTGGCCAACATGACAAAACCCTGTCTCTACTAAAATCAGCCGGGCATGGTGGTGCATGCCTGTAGTCCCAGCTACTTGGGGCAGGGGGAGGGGAGGCACAAGAATTGCTTGAACTCGTGAGGCAGAGACTGTAGTGAGCAGAGATGTCGCCACTGCTCTCCAGCCTGGGCAACAGAGCAAGACTGTCTCAAAAAGAAAAAGAAAAAAAGTAATGATTAATAGAATGAGATGGTTTAGGAATTGAAACTGGCATTAAAGGTGTTAGCCTGAGAAAACTGGGTGCATGTTTTAAATAATCTATAAGAAAAAAATAGGTCTAATTATCTGAATTGATTAATGTTCCTATTTTATTTTTAGGCCATTAAGCAGATGTATGTACTGATTCTTGGACTTGATGTTTTGGGAAATCCCTTTGGCTTAATTAGAGAATTTTCTGAAGGTGTAGAAGCATTTTTTTATGAACCTTATCAGGTAAAATAGTTATTTTTGTGGTTCTGCAATATGTCACTAATACTTTAGAATAGATTATACATTTCTGTTGGTAACTTGAGTTGTAGGTGCAGACAGATTTTAGAAGACACATGAAAGGACATTATACTGCAGCAAACAATAGTAAGAGATTTGGGGAGGCTTTGGGGGAAATGTTTACCTTTTTCCTCTGAATTTAAGGTTTTGTTAAGCTATGCTGAATTTGTGTTTTCTTGGAATATAAAAGGTGGATAAAGTAGAAGGAAGATCACCACGTCTTGCTTTGCACAGTAGTGTGGAACTGTAAAAATAATCATGGAAGCTGACACCAGGCCAAGCAATCCTAAAAATCAGTGGGAAAAATTATGATTGTTCTATGTCCCTTAAAATTTTTTCTCAAAAAGATTCCTACACTCACTTATAAATGTATAGGGATATAAAAATAAAGTAAAATTAATATTAATTTTGTACACTGTAATTAAACACATTAAAACTGTTAAGAATTTTAAGTGTTTTATTTCTGTTAAGTTTTTAAGCATCTTTTTGTACTTTGGTGAGTCATCATACTCCTTTCTAAGGGTACATTATATCCTTCACACTTTCAGTGTCCAGAAATATCCCTGAGAATTCTTTTAATGTGAAACTTTTTGCTGATATCACTTCCTTTGGGACATCATTATCCATTTTGTTACTACCTCTTTCTTCATATATATATCCATAAGCTCATCTTTAAAAGTGACTGTAACTCACTCACTCATTTATTTATTATTTGGCCCTTTAGGGAGCCATCCAGGGTCCTGAAGAGTTTGTGGAGGGAATGGCACTAGGACTTAAGGCACTAGTTGGTGGAGCTGTTGGTAAGAAACAGAATGTCTACCAAGTATTTTTGTGCTAGAAAGTAATGACATCATTACTTTTAACTAAAGATAAAATAATTTCTCTCAGGTGGATTAGCTGGTGCTGCCTCCAAGATCACCGGTGCTATGGCTAAAGGGGTAGCAGCTATAACTATGGATGAAGACTACCAACAGAAGAGAAGAGAAGCCATGAATAAGCAACCAGCTGGTTTTAGAGAAGGCATCACTCGTGGAGGAAAAGGCTTAGTTTCCGTAAGAAATTTCACAGGGTTGTGAACATTTTGGGAAATATCTTTTAAACCTATATTCTGCAAATAAGGAAATAGATGTATAATTCTTACTCCTTAAATTATTATTTGGATATTTTAAGAGCAGTGGGTGGTAGCATATAAAACTTGTCAGTAGCCTCCAAAAGCATTCTGTTTGAATAAAATACTTAGGAGATATGTTAATTCTTATGATATATAAAAAGCAGAACTCTCCTATTTTTTGTGTAAGCCAAACTTGGTTCTTCTAGGCATCATAAAAAGTATTGTAAGTTTTCAGTTGTGTTTTCCTTCTAGGGATTTGTTAGTGGCATAACAGGAATTGTTACAAAACCAATCAAAGGCAAGTATAGTAGTTCCTTTGCGTTATATATATTACCAAATCTTTCATAAGTTGATTCTGTTTTCATTCTTGGATGCAATTGTCAAAAATTCTTTTTTCTTTCTAGGAGCTCAAAAAGAAGGAGCAGCTGGTTTCTTTAAAGGTGTTGGGAAGGGTTTAGTGGGAGCAGTAGCAAGGCCAACTGGAGGCATCATAGACATGGCTAGCAGTACATTTCAGGGAATAAAAAGGTAAATCCTCTTTGATATAAGATAGAGTAAAATGCCTAAGCCATGAGAAATGAAATGTATCTGATCTTTGACTTGAGACATTTGGTTATTGTCTTTGTTTTGCGCTGCTATAACATATCACATAATACCACAGACTGGGTAATTTATAATGAACATAAATTTATTGGCTCCCCTTTCTGGATGTTAAAAAGTCCACGATTGACAGGCCACATCTGGCTGGGGCCTTTTTGCTATGTCATCCCATGGTAGAAGGACAAAGAGAAGGCAAGAGAAGAAAAAGGGCAACCAAAGTCACCTTTTTATAAGGAATCCACTGCCACAGTAACAGTATTTATTAATCCATTCATGGGGCCCGATCCTCATGGCCTAATTACCTCTAATTAGGCCCCACCTTCAGGCTGGGGATACAGTTTTCAGCACATGCTCTTGGGGGGACACATTCAAACCATACCAATTATGAGTACTACAATATGGCAGTTTGCATATGGTCTTCCTAATTCTTTTTAATATTTTTTAAGTTGCTGCCATTGCATTGTTTCAACTTTATGGAGTTCCTCTTTATTTTTCATTCATTCCCAGCAGGTTTGCAGGAGCAGTTTGGCAAGTTAAGCAAGCTTTTCAGTTATTTTTATTTAAATACATTAATGCTATATATCAATTATAAAATTAGCAAATATAATCTATCTTTTTTATGAAATGAAGAATGGCATTTTGTATTTCTTGGTTCAAACTCAGTTGTCTTCACCCTTCCTTTATTATCTTATTTTGTTGTAATTTGTTACAGTAGTCCCTCTTGATCTGCAGAGGTCTGCAATGGGTGCCTGAAACCTTGGACAGTACCAAACTCCGTATATACTGTGTTTTCTCCTATACATACATACCCATGATAAAGTTTAAATTAGGTACAGTAAGAGGTTAACAATAATAATAAAATAAGACAATTATAACAATATACTGTAATAAAAGTAAAATAAGCGTTACTTGAACACAAGCACTGTGATACTGCAACAGTCAGTCTGATAACTGAGTCGGCTGCTATATCTCTAATGGACTGGTGATGTATAAAGCATGGATACGCTGGACAGAGGGATGATTCACATCCCAGGAAGGACAAAGCAGGGTGGCAAGAGATTTTATCACACTACTCAGAACAGCATGCAATTTAAAGCTTAGGGATTGTTTATTTCTGGAATTTTCCATTTAATGTTTTTGGACCACAGCTGACAGTGGATAACTGACACTGTGGAAAGCAGAACAATGGGCAAAGTAGGTAATAGTGTATATGCATTCCCTTTCTCTTCCTTTATGCAGGTAATTTTAATATACATTCTTTTTGCCTCCAAATTAAATTTAGTGTAGGGCTGAAATTTAGTAGTTTCATTATTGTTACCTCTGTCCTAGAAATTTGTAACACATACAACAGATAATAAAATTAATGTTAATGAGACCTATCTTAGAAAGTTAGGTGGATGGCTATCTTCCTAATCTTTTTCCTTTGTATTTTCTCTTGCTTTCTGCTTTATAGGGATATGTATTGTCACCATATGAGCTGTTCCTCTTAAGCCACTATTTCGTACTAGTTACCATAATTGAGTGTTTTTGGCATTTAGAATTAGATAGAGAGAAAAGAATCAGTCTCCTCTACCTGTAACTTCAGTTTCATAAATATAATATGTTGAGTGGTAGTCATCAGAGAAGCTCAGAAGTCAATGAAACATAAGAAATTTGAAACATATAAAGGCTTCTGCCAAAAACTACTAGAATTACCTTCCATTTATCTAAAACCTTATAATTCTGTACCCAGCTATATTACCTTTAGGGATTGAGGGGACAATGAAACACTTTTAGAAAAAATAATAAAGACTAAGAACTATTCAAGGATGTACTTGTGAAGAAAGACACTGAAAATAAAAGGAAGAATGGGTTACAAGATTCAAAAGTAAAAATATAAATTGGATAAATCCAGTTGAGCTACATGAAAGCAAAATTGGAAGCAAATTATTAAAAAATAATAAAATGCAATTTGGGGAGATAATGATTGGCATTAAGCATTCTAACGTCATATTTGTGAAGAGGATGTACTTATTAATATTAGATGAAACAGACATTAAGGCAATAAAAGCATCATTTGGGATAAATAGGATAATTAGGTAATGATAAAAGAAACTACTAAGTAGGAAGATAGTAACAATTTCAAACTTCTACTCAGTTCATAAAATAGCCTTAATGTTTAAAAGCACAACTTGGCAAAACTATAAGAACTTTTTAATTGTACAATAATGGTGGAAGAACTTAATATTTTTCATAATAATTGATAGATCAGGAAGACAGAATAAAAGTAAGTAAATAGATTATTTGAATACATTTAACAAGCTACCTAATACAAATGTAAATAATGATTCAGCACATTTTAGGGCTCATTGTCTATGATCTAGACACCTTTCTAATCACTTGAGGGACCAGCAGTGAACACAATTGGCAGTGGTCCTGTGTTCATACAGCTTATGTTCTAGTGGGAGAGTAATAGACAGAAATGAGTAACTGATAAATATATGCTAAATGGTGAAAAATGCCATGAAGGAAAATAAAGCAGATTAAAGGAGGTAAGGAGATCCAAAATGGTAGGGAGGAGGGTTGCTATTTTACATATACAGTGATCAGGGATGCTTAACTCATTAAATTATATTTGAGGAGAGACCTGAAAGAAGTAAAGGATGAGCCAAGTGAGAAGAATGTCCTGGGCAGAAGGAAGAGCAATTAAAAAGCCCAGGTGCAGAAGTGAGTGTGCTTGGCCTCTTTGAGAAACAGCAAGACTAGTGTGCCTGGAATAGAGTGAGGAATGGGGAAAGATGAAAAAGTTGTTCAAAAATGGGGAACGTACAAGGGATCAGATCACATAGGACTTGGCAAGCCACCGTAAGGACTTAGGCTTTTGCTTAAGGTGAGAGGCCATTGAAAGGTTTTGAGCCAGAGAAATGATGTGAGCTGGCTGCTGCATTGAGGCCTAACCACAGGGGATTAGGGCAGAAACAACACTTAAAAGGCTTTTGCAGTGATCCAGGTGAATGATAATGGTGATGTGACTAGTTCAGTATTAGAAGTATGTTCTGCATGTATTTTAAAGGTAGTGGCAATAGGATTAGTTGATAAATTCGATGTAGGATATGAAAGAGAGTCATGAAGAATAATTCTAAAGTTTTTATGTGTACCACTGGAAGGGTGAGGTTGTCATTCTTTTTAGGGAAAGAGGGTATTGCCATTTGAATGTATTAGAATGTATTAAGGTTAAAATATCTCATAGACATCCAAATGGAGACATTAAGTCATTGTTGAGTAGATGAGTTTGAAGTACAAGAAAAAGGTCCAATTCAGAAGTAAAAATTCAAGATTTGTGAGCCTGTGATAAGGTATTTGAAACCATGAGATTGGGTGAGATTACCAAGGGAATGAGACTGAAAAGAGAAAAAAGAGGTCCATGGACTTGGCTTTCAGGCACACCAACCCTTAGAAGTTGGGGAAATGAGGAAGACCCAAAAAAGGAGACTAAAAAGAAATGGTCATTAAGTTACCTAAAAAATTTTAGGGTCAGTTTGTCAATTTCTGCAAAAACGGTAGCTGGGATTTTGATGCAGAAATTTGGGGAGTGTAACCATCTTAACACTATTATTTTTTAATCCATGAAAATGCAGCGTCTTTCCATTTATTTAGATCTTCTTGAATTGCTTTCAATAATATTTTATAGTTTGTAATACTTTCTCAAAATTGTGAAGTTACTGATTTCAGACCTTCTTTTTTAATGTAGACATTCACATCTATAAATTTCCCTCTGAGCACTGTCATTTTGTATTTTTCTTTTGTTTCAAAGTAGTGAATTTTTCTTGTGATTTTTTTCTTTGACATTTTGTTATTTATGCTTCTGTGTTTTAATTTCCACACACTTTTAAATTTCTTAAATTTCTCTTATTTACACATTTCTAATTTTCTATCATGTGGTCAAATAGCATACTTGTGTATTTTCAGTACTTTTTTTTTTTTGAGATGGACTCTCACTCTGCCTCTCAGAATGGAGTGCAGTGGCATGATTTTGGCTTACTGCAACCTTTGCCTCCCAGGTTCAATCAGTTCTCCTGAGTAGCTGGGATTACAGGCGTGCACCACCATAACCAGCTTATTTTTGTCATTTTAGTAGAGACTGGGTTTTGCCATGTTGGTGAGGCTGGTCTTGAACTTCTGACCTCAAGTGATTGCCCACCTTGGCCTCCCAAAGTGCTGGAATTACAGGCATGAGCTACCACACCTAGACTGTTTTCAGTAGTTTTATATATACATTCAATCTTAGCCATAAGGCCAAGAAGTAATCAATAATTTTACATTATTGAGACATGTTTTATGACCTAATATATACCTAATCCTGAATAATATTTCATTCCACTTGAGAAGAGTGTATATTCTGGTGTTGATTTGAATGTTCTAGAGACGTCTGTTAAGTCTAGTTTGATTATAGTGTTGTTCAAGTCCTCTTTTTCTTTGCTGACCTTTCATCTAGTTGGTATCCATTTTTGAAAGTAGGATGGTGAAATCCTCAACTATTATGATGGTATTGCCTTTTTGTCTTTTAAATTCTGTTTTAATTTTGTGTATTTGGGGGTCTTTTGTTAATTGCTTATATGTTTATAATTTTTTGTCTGATGGATTGACCCTTTTTTCATTATAAAATGCACTTCTTTGCGTCTAATAAGAATTTTTTAAGGTATTTTTTTCTAACGTTAGCATAGCCACTCTAGCCTTCTTTTAGTTACTGTTCACACTGCATGTATTTTCTTTTTTAGTTGCAACCAGTTTGTGTCTTTCACTCTAAACCAAGTCTCCTGTGGGTAGTATATTGTTAGATCATATTTTCTGTCTGTTCTGTTTTTAATTGGAGAATTTATTCACATATATATGCACATGCATGTGTATATATTATGTTAGTGGTCCCCAGCCTTTTTGGCCTCAGAGTCCAGTTTTGTTGAAGACAATTTTTCCACAGACCAGACAGGAGGGACAGTTTCAGGATGACACTGTTCCCCCTCAGATCATCAGGCATTAGTGAGATTCTCATGAGGAGTGTGTAACCTAGATCCCTCACATGGCAATAGGGTTCACATTCTTATGAGAATGTATTGCTGCTGCTGATCTGACGGGGTGGAGCTCAGGTGGTGTTGCTTGCTCACCCACTATTCACCTCCTGCTGTGCGGCTCAGTTCCTAATAGGCCATGGACCAGCACTGGTTCAAGTTCCAGGGGTTGAGGATCTCTTAATAAATATTTGTTGACCGGGCGCGGTGGCTTACACCTGTTATTCCAGCACTTTGGGAGGCTAAGGTAGGTGAACCATGAGGTCAGGAGTTCAAGACCAACCTGACCAAGATGGTGAAACCCCATCTCTACTAAAAATACAAAAATTAGCCAGTTGCGGTAGCAGGCATCTGTAACTCCAGCTACTCGGGTGACTGAGGCAGGAGACTCACTTGAACTCTGGAGGTGGAGGTTGCAGTGAGCCGAGATTGTGCCACTGCACTCCAGCCTGGGCAACAGAGACTCCATCTCAAAAAAAAAAAATTGTTGAGTATGTGATATTTGTTGAGTGAACAAACAGATGAAACATTTTCACTTATGACCATATAGGCAAAAATGTTAAATATAATACTCCCATACACAATTTAGCAGTATATGGTATGTGTTTTTTGTTTTATTTTGTTTCTTTTTAGACAGGGTCTCGCTCTGTCACTCTGGTTGGAGTATAGTAGCATGGGGCTTAAACTATCCTCCCACCTCAGCCTCCTGAGTGTCCGGGACTTGTGGTGCACACCACCATGTCTGGCTAGTTTTTTATTCTTTGTAGAGGTGGGTGTGTTGCCCAGGTTTGGGGTATGTATTTACAATAATACACGTCGAGCCCAGGAGGACTGTGAGAGTATTTGAACATTAGAAAACTACACAGTGTGATTTATAACATTAAGGAAAATATACTATGTGATTACAACAATGCCAGAAAAGAAATTCTTATTTAAAATTCATTGCCTATTTAAGATTTTCAAAACCATAGCAACAAAAGAACTATTAGTAAACTAAAAATAGCAGTGAACTTTCTTGACTTGATAAGGGGTGCTTTAAAAAAAAAAGTTGCTTATATCTATACTTCACAGAGAACTCTTAGAAGCTTTCCCTGTAGTCAGGAATGAAACAAGGATGCTTGCAATCCCCTTTTGTTTCTAGCATTATACTAAAGGAAGTAGACAATGTAACAGGAAAAGAAAAAGCAACAATTGCTAATACTGTGATTATTATCACAAAGAAAGTTCAAGAGACTATTAACAAACTTCTTTATAGTTCTGTATTTTTCTAGAGAACTTACACTATTTGTGTTACAAAAACAATTTAAATTAGAGAAGTGATGTAATATTTTTTATTCAATCTGAAATAAGATTCTTTTCAGTAATTGCATTTTATAGTTTGTTTACAAGTTATTGAATAACTTTTAAAATCAAGTTATTTTTTTTCCTCTAGAGCTACAGAGACTTCTGAAGTGGAGAGTCTGCGACCTCCTCGGTTCTTCAATGAAGATGGAGTTATCAGACCTTACAGGTTGAGGGATGGGACTGGAAATCAAATGTTACAGGTAAATTAAGAACTATCTTTTAAATGAAGATTAAATTAGTCAAGTTAGAAGTTTTTAAAGTAGACATTTAACATATATTGAATTATATAGGCTTTTATCTATTTTGCTTAATTCCACTTATAAGTTTCTTATATTAGATTTTAAAGTACATTTATTTACTATAAGATTTTTTTTTCTTTTTTACAGGCATCAAAAAGTTTGATATGAAAAGTTAATGCATGACTTTGCAAGTGAAAGCCAACAGTAGATTTTAGTCTTAAAATTTACAAACTACGTACAGCTGTTTCAGTATTTTGAATACAGAGAAAACCTTTTGTATTGGTAACTTTTAATAGGAATTTTAATGAATCTGTTTTTTTAAATAGGGTGTTCTTAGTTCTGCACTGGATTTGCTAGATTTGTTGAAAGCCTTTGTACTTACATATCCTCGTCATTGGCGGTACTTAACCAATTAAAGCATTTCTGTTGTGGGGTTATTAAACCGCTGGTAGCTTTTATACCAGATATAATCCTTATATCCAATTACACATGAAGAAGGAAAAACAAAACTCAGGAACACTGCTCTTGTGAATTACCCTTGGATTATTGTACTTTGCCTTTGAAAATGCGTAAATGGCCATGACCCTCTTCCTGCTTTATTCTAATATAGTCTGTATAAAACTTGTGGGATTTGATAAGCAGTTCACATGCAACCTAGTATCTTTTAATAAGAAAAAGCTTCTGGAACAATAGACATTTTGAAGGTAGAATATTTCATCTGTTTAGACAACTTTCTTACTTAGTAAATTTGACTTTTTAAAACCTGGATTATGCTGTAGGTAACTAGTAGTCATATATAAGCTATACTAGTGTAATGTTGTTTCTGTGGTTTAGAGGTGGAATACTAAGTTAAATCATTTGTTTGAAAACAAACAAGGAATCATTATATTATGTAGGCTTGCACATACTTATGGTAGCAGTAAACTATTGGAATATGGAGCTTCCTTTATAGCTTTGATATTTTAAATACTGTGGTATATAATGTGATCAGGGTAAAGATTTAAACTTCAGTATTTTACCTATTGCAGAGCACATAGTATTGCATAAAATCTACTTCTAATTCTTTCTCTGAGGCTCTTATCTAATATATTAAAATATAACCATAGAATTAATATGCAGTATTTAGTAAAGTGATTTTATACTGTAGTCAAAATGTTTTTAAAGCATCAAAATAATTGTGTATTGGGGTAGAACTGGTAATCTATTAAGAGATTGTGCTCTAATGGACATATTGTGCAGTTTCTATAATGACAGTGTATTGTTCTTTGGAAGATAGAAAGTTTGCAGAAGTCACCTGTGGCTGATACAGTCAAAACATATATTTCTACCCAATACCTGCTGTCCCTTGTTAGAATGCAATTAACAAGTTACTAACATTTTACTAGACTAAAGGTCAAATATAGTACAAAGTAAGGATGAATAGTAAGGAGAGTTTAGGAATATATCCTTGTTATAAGTGAGCACATTATAATACCCACAAGGAAGCCATGAGATACCAATAATTTCTCATGGTTGATAATTTGATTTCAGTGACACGTATATACCTTCTCATTGTTTTCTGAAGCTTTAAACTTTGAGATGTAAAAGCATGACTTTTGACTATGTACTTTTAAAGATATTTATTTTTTAATAGGCCAGTCTGATCATTAATCGCTAAAAGAGCTATTTAAATGACTAAAAACCACAGCCCTTGTGGGCCATTACTTGTTTTTCAGCAAGCATTTGCACAATGTTAGCTGGAATATTTGTAGGAATTCACCAAGTACCTTGGGATGTTGCAGTTAGCATTTTTTTCTTACAGGTATGATGATAGTGGGTTTTTTTTTAATCAAAGCTCTAGTGTATTATTACCAAATACTTTAAAATATGTAAATTACCAGGACTGTGGAAAATAATTAGATGACACATAAACTGGATTTAAAATCCATCTCATCATATGCCTAGATTTTATATAAGTGATACAATGACGGTGCCTTAAAATATTTGATACTTTCAAATGTTTCTCCTGTTATTTTCTTATTTCTAAAAGAGGTGTATTCACTAAATTATATACATTTATATAATAATTAAATCTAAATTACATTATTGTGTACCTTTCTATCTAGAAAGTAGCATATTATTGCAGTGTTTCCTACTAGTCAAAGTTGCCTATTAGAGAAATAGAATGGTAATTTTAATATAGTCACAGAATACCTTATTGATATCAAACCAATTTATACATTGAGTTTGTACCAACTAGTAGAGTTGAGTCTTAGGTCTATTAAATTATGGAATATTATATCCATAATTACAGTCTGAGTCATAGCTGAATAATCTGCTTTAAAATTATTCTGACTCTTTGAACATCTCATAATCTTACATGTTTTCAAGCAATTTGCCATATTTTACTAACCTTTGTGCTTCTTCTTTCCTTTACCATGCTTACAGAAAATTCAGTTCTACAGGGAGTGGATTGTGACTCACAGTAGCAGTAGTGATGATGATGATGATGATGATAAGTCAGATCTAAACTATTAAAATTCATGTGTTCTTTATCATTTCACTTGGAACGTTTCATTAACATGTTTTGTATGACTTATACCATAGTACCCATATGCCCATTTAGAGGGAGGTAAAACACGTTTTCTTTTAAAATGTTTTCGTACCCATCTTCATAAAGCAAAATAATTGTATTATTTAAGCACAGAAAAAAAAATGTATTTTACATCCAAAGTAGGGTATCCCAACATATTATAGATTTGCTTTTATACATTTTATAGCTTTGTATTACATAGTTTGTCTTTAAGATTTCAAGTTAGACTTAAATAATAATTTTTATGTTCACTGGTTTTATTTTAAATTACCTTCTTATGTGTTAGCGAAATGCCTTTTTTTAATGATTTCTGTAAATTTTCTGGGCTTTAATGTAATGCCACTGTGTAAAAAAGGAAGAAAGTAGTAATAGCTATTCAATGTTTTATATTTATCATTTTAAGCATATTTTTGTCGTTTATTTTAATAATAATAAACATATGTAATCTGAAGCAGTGTGAATTTGTTGTTCTACCCCAAAATCATATAGATTGAACTACTATTATTAAAATACAGTCATGGCCTCTCATGGAAGCTTAGATAGTAAAATAATTTATAGTCTGAGAATGAAAAAAAGCATTGTTCTTTTATGTCTTTGCTTTACTTTTTATTGTTTTGTTTCACATATTTTTTGTGAAACAAAGAACAAAGTTGGTTTTAATAGTCATTATATTCACTTATTAATTTGTATATGCATATACTATATTTCTATTATGAATTCAGAATATTTGGAAACTTCTGTCATAAACATAACTGTATATATATTTTTATCTGTGTAATATTAGGGAAAATGTTACATATATCTCTGAAAGATCCATTAGTAAATCTATTTTATGTCTTGTGTAATAAAAGTTTTTTTAAAAAATTTCAACCTAGATGATACTGTCCTGTTTCTCTAGGTATCAGATGTGCTTTTAAAATTCTCTAAAAAATAAATGATCATTTGTAGTTAGAATGTTTAATCCTTATGACTGCCGTACTTTTGGATCAACAAAGGAACATATATCTTGACTTCTGCTAGTCATGTTGCTTATACTGAACTTCTGCTATATAGTGGGTAGCTGACCTACTTGTTGAACTTTTGGTGTAATTGATTCAGCGCACAATTTCCGAGTTTCATCTAATTCTTAGGTTTATCAAGTTTCGTTTCTATAAATCATTATTCTCTATGTTCTTTGAAAATGACTACTTTAAATTTTGAGATTACCCCGAAAAAAGCTGAAAAAAGAATCAGCTTTTTTGAAATTTCTTTCTATCTAGCATTCATCCAAATTAAATAGAAATCAAGGTCATGTATGTAAAGTCTATTTGTTTGAAAACAAACTTACTAATATGTAAACATCAAAAGATCAATTACTACTTTCATCACAGTAATATTTTTATCTTTTTAGAATAAGTAAATAAAAATAGTGATCATTAAAATAGTCACTACTGGTGTCAGAAAGTGACTTTGTATTTGTTGTGCACCCACTGCTCTCTCACCCATAGCCAAAATCAGACAAAACTTACTACTCCTTCTGGAATCTAGAAATAATACTGCCTGGTTTTTTTGTGTTTTGTGTATGCCTAAGGAAGTAAGAGTCTGGAAGTTTCTTCACTGGCTTCTTAGATGCCACCTTTGCTAGGCACATGACCTTATAAAAGAGACTGTGGAACTACTTGTTTGCGAGACATTTACCACGTTTACTGTGCTTGGTCTTTGACACTTAATTCTATGATACAGGATTCATAAGATGATCGTAACCTTTCATTCCTTAAGAATTTATTGAAAAAAAAGGTTCTGGTTATCTTAGCGGTAACTTACCATTTTCATTAAAAGAAAATTGGAGGTAGGATTCCATTTATTTAAAATCTCTTTAACAGTAAAAAGATTTTAAATAATATTCTAGTAACTAGTAAACATTGCTCATGTGGTCTTAGAGTTTCATCATTCTTCAGATTTTAGCTGTTAGAGATAAAATGTGCTCTTTTACAGTATAATTGGCCTTGTTTTTCTGCCACAGTGAAATTATCTTTTCAAGCCTCTTTTGGACAAGTGTTAATGTGTTCCAGTTTTGAAAAAAAACTTTTTTTTTTTTTTTTTGCTTTTACTAGAGAAGAATTGCTCTTTTGTTTTACACCATCATTCTCTTGATGGAGATAGAGGATCTAGACAAAAATATATTCTTATTTCTTTTCAAATCTATAGAAAACGGATTTATATTTTGGGTTTTAATAAGATGAACTCTTGTTTATTAGTAGCTCTATAATTAACTAGACCTTTTAAAATGATGGTAACTAACAGGAAAATCTAGTGAGAAAGCTGTTTGAAAATTATGTAACACCATACCTTTTCATATGGTTTAACTTTATTTATGTTCTAGATTTCTGCATGATCATTGCTTGTGTATAGAAAATGGAAAGGAAGGTTCTCTTCCCTATAGGAGTGATTACCCTAAAGATTCTTTATTTTCTTTTGTGTCTACCTGACACTTGAATAACATTGAAAACTGGCAAGAAGAAAAATTTGTAAAAATTTTTCAATTGTGGACACTCATAACCATGGACAGATTATCTGAGATTGTAAATGAAATTAATTGGTATTCACATTGGATATAGCTAAAACAAATGTAAATTCAGAATAATATTGCCAAATTTCAATATTATAAAAAGGAAGTCAGATAAATTTTAATTTCTATATTTAAAATAATCAGAATTTTATACATTTTAGCTTTTGAAACTATTTAAAACACGTATCACTGATGCAGTGTTGAATGTTGATTTTAAGTTAATGTCATTTAAATGTACAGCTGGAGTCACTGCATACCTGTGACTAAGACATCAGTATTCAATATGAAAAATACTCTTGTTTCTGTGTCTTAGGATTACAAATGACTGATGTAGTAGCTACTATTTTGTCTGATTTAAGTCTTATAATGAAATTTTGCATTCAGCTTTCCTATGCTGATGGGAGAAGGACCAGAAACCACCATCCCAACTGTTACTGAGTATTTTCTACTGCATATTCAAACTTCAGCTTTTTATTTTTTAGATTTCCTTGCAAAATAGTAAAGGGTCTTATGGATCCAAATCAGGTGATGTTAACTGTACACACAGATTATTTAGCTCCAATAATAATTATGGATATGTAAAAATGTCAGTTTTATTCTAGCACCTTTGGAATAAATGGAGATCAGTTAAAAATGCTTATACTTAATCATCAATATTAATGAATGAATTTGTGAGTTCATGAAGTACAGTGAGTACAGCCGGCATTATACAAAACATAGAAAAGTCCTGCATCAAAGGAAAGTAAAATAATTTCAAAGTAATAGTTATTAGAGTAGTTAAAATTTGAGAACTAATTAGAATAATTTATTATTTTCATCGGGGTTTATTGTCTGGTTTGTTTTAATGTGGCAGAATATGTATAATTCTCAGTAAGTATAAATTTATTTAGCAGTTATTCCATATCAACCAATATATAGCAACAATGTACTTCCAAATATGAATTTTAAAACACATTTAACAATGTTATAAAACTGGCCTTTCATGAATCTTCTTCATTGCTTACACGTTTTAAGCAATGAAATTGTGAAGATTTCTATTGAATTGCATTATGCCATTCTTCTGAATCTTAAGAGATCCTCAAATATGTGAGCACTGAAAATATTATAGGCATTATTTTTGCTTTTTAAAAACATAATCAGGGTAGTTAGAGATTTAGCTAAGTATATTCAATTTGTCTTAACTGGCCATGTTATATTTTCTACTATAAATTATTATTTATCAGTAACATGTTAACTACATTATGTCTACAAAGGTTTTCTGAGTATATTCAATAAAACTCGGAATTTCTATGAATTAAAAATTTTACAGACTTGGCATTTCCATGGAAAAAGCTAAAAACCTCCTGTGAATCTATTTGCTGACATTGATTCTCAGTTG
The DNA here is from genome assembly GCA_004027715.1 of Plecturocebus donacophilus. Taxonomy (NCBI): domain Eukaryota; kingdom Metazoa; phylum Chordata; class Mammalia; order Primates; family Pitheciidae; genus Plecturocebus; species Plecturocebus donacophilus. The sequence continues at coordinate 21,922 of PVKP010021781.1, forward strand.
ACAACTTTAGTATTTTATAAAGATACAGAATTTTTCAAAAATACCCTAGATTATTTTCTACACTAAAGTATGCTCCTGTCTTCCCACCATTTATTTTTAAATTTTTATTCACCTGGTTATAGCCCAGAAGTATAAATTGCCATTTTATGTTTTGTTACATATTTTTATAAGTAGCATTATTAACTTCTAAAGATTAAAAAAGCATACCACTCATAGTAATATCCCCAATTGGGAAACCTAGTCTTTATTTATGGAGCACATAAAAAGCCAACAGAACTCTTTTTTTTTTTTTTTTTTGAGACAGAATTTCACTCTGTTGCCCATGTTGGAGTGCAGTGGCTTGAATAAGCTCACTGTATCCTTGAACTCTGGGCCCAGGCAGTCCCCCTGCTTCACCCTCCTAAGTAGCTGGGACTACAGATAATGCACCACTATGCCAGGCTAATTTTTAAAAATTTTTGTAGAGACAGGGTCTTGCTGTGTTGCCGAGGCTGGTGAACTCCTGAGCTCAAGCCATCCTACCACTTCAGCCTCCCAAGTGTTTGGATTTCAGATGTGATCCATTGCTCTGGGCTTTTTATTTTTATACCTGATATAGAAAGTTTTTTCTTTTTTGTTAAACATTTCTACCTTTTGATGGTGCTATACTTTTTAAAAAACATTTCTTCCCTTTAAATAAATAAATCTTTTAAAATGTGTGTGCGTGGATATGTGTGTGTGTGATTCCTGTGTCCTTCATTGTGTCTGAATGTTGACAGCCGAGTTGTTGTCGTGTGGGGGTAATATAGTATGTTCTTAAACATTTCAGGTATTTTTGAATTTATCTGTGTTGTCCTTGAATCTTTTACAGAGATACTGTTACTGCCGTCATGTAAGTTGTTATAGAAGGGAGGCTGTTTTTGTGTCTTGTGTATTTCTTTTCTTTCAGAAATTACAGATGTTTATAATTAGCTTCAAGCACTGCCTTAATAGCAGTTGGAAGATAACTACCTTCAGCCGACGTGGTCTTTCCCTTTACTTCAGAAGGAGAATTACTACTACTCTGGAAGAAAGGGCTTACTATAACAGTCAGATCACCAGAGTAGTGCCGAACACTCCTGGCTTCATCTGAAAATTTGAGTAAGTGGACAAGAACTAGGAGACAAAGCCCATTGGACTTCACTCTTCATTTTGAAACTCTTCCTCTCCAGAAGAGTGCTCCTGAATGGGATGAGAAAACTGAAGAGAGCCAAATTGTGCTATCCAGGCAAATTAGAATTCTTAGCATCTCAAATAAAGCAGATACCATGGAAAAGATTTCCATGGATTTGTGGATACCATTATCATACCTTACTAGTTTAGCAAGGAATCTGTTGGAGAGACTTTGTCACATTATTTTCAAAAGCCCAAATATTGAACATTTAATAGTGTGTACCACCTACTTTATTTTGTACCAGTAGAGTCCAAAATAGAGTAGAGTAACTAACCCCACTTAGAACCTTCCAGTATTATATAACAATACTTTTTGAATAAGATTTTGAGATAAATTATGTCTTCTTCTGGTGGCGATCATTCCACTTTGTGGAGATTCAGGTTTTTTCTTTCATCTCGAGTGTAAAATTTATTCATCCCCACCACTCGCCCCTCTCTCTCGTTGTTGTCGTTGTTGTTATTTGTTGTTGAGACAAGGTCTCACTCTCTCACGCAAGAGTGCAGTGGTGCAATCATAGTTCACTGCAGCCTTGAACTCTTAGGCTCAAGTGATGCTTCCATCTCAGCCTCCCAAGTAGCTGGGATTACAGGCATGAGCCACTGCATCTTGCCTAATTCTCTTTTTAAATTCTGTAACTTAAAGTAGACTAATTTGATTTCTAGATCTTTCAGTTTGTCATCATTGCATCCCTTAAATTTGTAAATATATTAAGAAACAATAAATGCTACTATAATAGAAAATTAAATACATTATAACATTAAAAGAAATTCTCAAATGTGAAGCCCAGGTAGGTTCAATTTGAGTCTTATCCTCTTTTTAACCAAAGATCTGTCAATACAGCTAAAAATACAGTATTAGCTAGGTCTTCAACCCTTAATTAAGCTAAAGTTGCTAAATTCTGATACAGGACTCAACTCATGATTTCTCTACTGATGTGATAGAACTCTACCTAGTAACTTTCCTAGTTACCTTGGATAGACACAAAGATTCTCAGCATAAGGTGGGTTTAGTAAAGCTCATTCAGAAATATTTGTGTGTGTGTGCTTGCATGCTGTAACAATAACATAGTTAGAAAACTAGTATACGTCATGAAAAATCCATTTTTTACTGGCCAAATGTCCTGCAAAAGGATACTTTCACTTATCAGATGAAACAATTGTCATGGCAAATCAGATTAGAGGCCTCTTCCACTCATCTGAAAACAAAATGTAATGCCATCTATTAAAGGAAGCACCGTGTTTTTTGGTGTTTTGTTTTTGTCGGTTTAGAATCTTTAGTTTAAAATTCAAATGAAATTAATATCCTAGTCACTTCTAATGATGACTCTAATGAATTATAATGGTAATTTTTTGGTGAAAATCTATCACTGTAAAGAAGCCTGCAGACGCGCACTAAAGAAATACACATTTAGACATTTCTGTGATATTTAAAGTCTAAAGTAGTTTGAGTTAGAGATTTTCTGAAGATACACTGTTGTAATACAAATATGAGAGATTGAACATTTCATATAAAGTTAATCTTTCTGGAATAAGTTGCTAAAAGAATAAAATATATGACTATATATATAATTGAATTTTTGCTGGGTTTATTTGGTAGCATAGTTTATATGAATACAAAGAAAAGAATGCCATGTATTCATTGGTTCTACACGTTTTTGTCAAACTTCTCTTCATTATGTATTCAGACACTTGTAGATAGTAGAGTTACAGCCCTGAAGAGAGTATTCAAAATTCCCGCTCATCTCTCATGAGTTCATCATTGTAGTGAGCTTTATTGTTCGGGTGATGGGGCATAAAATACATACCACGTTAAAGGCCAACCCTGTAATGCCAGATCTTCACAGTCTCATTCCTATTTGTGTTTAGCTGCTATATGCGAGGCTCTAAGGAACAATAGGAATCGAAGACACTTAAGATACGACCCATCTGCCACAGAGTTAATGATCCCTAGGTATTACATGAGCTTGAAGCATTGCAAGAGACATGATACAGTTTGTGAGATACCTAAATTCATATACCAATGAACTGTTAAAATAAGCTCCCACTGAGTCTGTTGGAATATATATAGTTCTGCTGTGCTAACTCGTTTTGTTAATAAAAATTATTTTGGCCAGGCGTGGTGGGTCAAGCCTGTAATCCCAGCACTTTGGGAGGCCAAAGTGGGCAGATCATGGGGTCAAGAGATCGAAACCATCCTGGCCAACATGGTGAAGCCCTGTCTCTACTAAAAATATAAAAATAAGCCGGGCTTGGTGGTGTGAGCCTGTAGCCCCAGCTACTTGGGAAGCTGAGGCAGGGGAATCGCTTGAACCTGAGGGGCAGAGGTTGCAGTGAGCCAAGACCGTGCCACTGCACTCCAGCCTGGTGACAGAGTGAGACTCCATCTCAAAAATAAAAATATATAAATAAATAAAAATTATTTTGAGATACAGCCCAACCCTGTAGCTAAAGGCCTGGGTTCTGGAGCCAAGTAAACCTGAGTTCAATTCTAGCCTTTTTCTTTTACTAGATTTATTATTTTTTATTATGCTTATCTGACCTCGGTTTCCAGCTTGCAAAATAGAGATAATTTTAGTACCTATCTTGGTGGTGTTGCTAGAATTAGAACAAATTAAGGTGATGTATATATAGCCGTACCTCAGAGATATTGCAGGTTCAGTTCCAGACCACCACAATAAAGTGAATATGGCAACAACACAAGTCACATGAATATAGTTGTTCTCCGGTGCATATAAAAATTATGTATATAGTGTAGGTATGCAATAACATTATGTCTTTAAAAACAATACATATACCTTAATTTAAAAATACATTATTGCTTAAAAGAAAATCCTGATGATCATCTGAGCATTCATTGAGTCTCTCTTTTTGCATGGCTGATGTTGATGGTTATTGACTGATCGGAATAGGGTGATTGCTGAAGGTTGCGGTAGCTTTGGTAATATCTTAAGATGAAGTTTACCACACTGATTGACTTTTCCTTTCATGAAAGATTTCTCTGTACTATTTTACCCACAATAGAACTTCTTTCAAAATTGGAGTCAGCCCTCTCAAACCCTGCCACTGCTTTGTCAGTTATTTATATGGAATAATATAAATTCTTTATTATAATTTAAACAGTCATAGAATCTTCCACAAGAATAGATTTCATCTCAGGAAACCGTTTTCTTTGCTCATCCATGAGAAGCAATTTCTCATTTGTTCAAGTTTTATAAGATTGTAATAATTTAGTTACAACTTCATGTTCTACTTCTAATCCCCTTACTCTTTGCACCATATCTGCAATTACTTCCTCCACTGAAGTCTTGAACTCTTAGAAAGTCATCTGTGAGGATTGGAATCAACATTTTTCTAACCCTTGTTGATATTTTGATTACCTCTTGTGAATCACAGATGTTTTTAATGGCATCTAGAGTAGTGAATCATTTTTATAAGTTTTATTTACTTTGACCAGATCCATCAGAAGAATCTCTCCTCATGGCAGCTATAGCCTTACAAAATGTATTTCTTAAATAATAAGGCTTGAAAGTTGAAATTACTGTTTGATCCATGGGTGCCGTAGAATGGATGGTTGTATTAGCAGGCATGAAAATGACATTAATCTTGTACATCTCCATCAGACCTCTTGAATGACTAGGTGCATGGTCAATGAGCAGTAATACTTTTCTGGGTGGTAGGACTCAACAGTGTGCTTAAAATATTTAGTAAACCATGCTGTAAAGAAATGTGGTATCATCTGGGCTTTGTTGTTTCATTTATACAACATAGAGTAGCTTTAGTGTAATTCTTAAGGACCCTAGGATTTTTTCTTTTTCTTTTTTTTTTCTTGAGACGGAGTCTCACTCTGTCACCCAGTTGGGGTGCAATGGCGCAATCTTGGCATCTTGGCTCCCTGCAACCTCTGCCCCCTGGGTTCACACAATTCTCCTGCCTCA